>JAQGAP010003794.1:0-11683 GCA_034697805.1 Orchesella bifasciata | reverse complement strand
ATAAATTTAATAAAATATGCGATTTTGTGTGTGACTTTTTATTTTTACATTTTTTCTATCTTGTTTTTATCATATACACAACTCAAGTAGAAACAAAAAGCATATCTAACGCGACTGCATGAAAAACTTCTGCACTTTGCTGCCCAACAAACCAACAGTGGGAGAGGGGACGACAGCCGGCTCTTTCTCCATCCGGTAAGGTTATATGAAGGTAAGCATTGTTCAGAATATGTTCTTATATGTATATAAATGCCAATTTTTCATTCCAAGCATATTTAGCACAGCATAAAATTTAGTAGGGAAATCAAGGAGATAAATAAATGTGTTTTAAAGCGGAGAAGCGGTTGCTGGTTGAGTACTCGCATAATAAAATTTTTTATTGAAAGGAATCTTAGTTTGCATTTTTTCTTTATCGCTTCATTCTACATCAAAATCAGAAGAACGACCTTTGAAACGAGGCATCATGCATCAACATCAACACAACTCATCGATCACTGTATTTTTATTTTACAGAACTTGCCATCCTTCGTTCAATAGTGAGTTAGGTTGTACTTACGCAATCTTTTCAAGCTCATAAACTAAATATTTGATGTGGAATGAGCTGCTAGCGAAAACAAAAACCATGAGGTTGAAGCAACATCACGGATACGATTCATATCCAATTGCGTCTTTGCTCAAGCGAAGGTTATAGAAATACGAAAGAGGCACGTTTCTCATTCACATATAAATGTGTAAATCAAGGTCAGTTTGTTCGTCTTTACATGCAGACTATGCATTGCCGTACAAAATGAGAGTATGCGATTGAGAAAGAAGTCCACTTTAGCAATAATACACGCACGCAGCATACATTACAGCATTCCAAGTTCTGCTTTGATTTGCGCAGTTCAATGAAAGCAAGTGGAATCGAAGAATATTTTACAATTTCATCTACTCTACAAAACTTTCTGGAACATGTATACCTTTACAAGAGATTCGTTGTGAACTTTTAATGCGCAAAGACAAGAAAATCTAGACGCATATGATTGCTGTGTTGCTCCATTAATTTTCGCAGTGTAGGGGACCAACCTAAGAATTCAGTTTGTTTGTGGAATCCTTTAAAAGTTTCTAATTTTTATTGGAAGGATATGTTGTGGGAGGCATACATTGTCCTCGCTTGCCAGTAAACACATACTTTTAATGTATAATATTTCGTGATAAAAATGCAATTCTATGTTCATTTTCCGTTTTAAATGGTAAGAACCCAGCTTTATTCAGGATTATTCATGCCTGTATTTCGCATATTTGTTGCAAACTGCGACCTGGAAAACCCAGCGTTCGCTATTCAAAGTCGAAGTTTGCATAATTCATTGTTAAACAAATGCATATTTTCCAAACCAGTAAGCAAAAGGTTGAAAGATTTCCTTTCCTTGGATGTTGAGTAGTAGAATGACGACAACGTGGTTTCTCATTTTATAAATATATGGAGCCGACGGTACAGGTGCGTTTAATTAGGCGAGGATTCAGTACCCAATTTGGCTCGTTGAGCACCAGCACCATTGCACTTCACAAGAAAATTGACAATTTTTGCAAACTTGTGTATGAATGCATTTGCTTTAACAAGTGAGACTTGAATAAGGTATTCATTGAAAAACTTGCCTGTGTGGAATGTTGACATGATGTATCATATCGTATTTGCTATTTGAAAATGCAGCATCCAATTGATTCGGTGAGAAGAACGAAGTTGCAAATTCGTTAGTTCGGTTTCAAAAATAAACAAAAGGGAGCGCATATAAGATATCATCGAGTTGATACATGGAGCTATTTCATAACAATAATAATTCCAAACTATAAAAGATGGATGGGAGGCTTTAAATCAGCAGTTTGTACATAATTATTATTTAAGCACGCCAAGCTACAATCCCCATCATTCAGTCGGAGACAACATATCAGCTGCATATTTTCATATAATATTACCTGAAGGGTTGAGAACAAAGCATTCTTCCTCAATTTCACGCATGAAATTTTACCCCATATAATCGCCCCATTCCATTTTCTCTTGACTGGAGGTCATGCAAATAACATGATACGAAATCATTGGGAGAAAACTCACGAATGAGTCTGCCAAAAAAGGTTTCATGTTCCAGAAAGTTCAGGAGAGTATATGAAAAGGTAAAATATCCTTCGATTCTACTTGCTATCAATAAAACTGAGAGGAGCTAATTAAAACTTCGAAAAAACTGGGTTGTATGCTGCATGCGTATAGTTATGCAGAACTAGAAGAAATCGCACGAAATCCTCTAAACATAGAGAAAAGGAAACTACAGCGCATTATTTGTTGGACTCCATTTCCCATTTACATACTCTCATGGTGTTATGCAGTGCAGAGTCTGCAATCCGTAAGTAACGACAAACACTGATTAACGACGATTATATATACATTTCGGATCTATACGCTTTGTGCAGCATGACATAAGAAATGAAAATACATTTCGCATACATTTCCACATCTTCCACTTGGAGTTGAGAGCTTTGAGCATTGAAACGAAAAAACTCGGCTTGAACAACGTGCAGTGTTTTAATCATACATAGAAAATAAACATGAAGTCTTTGTGACGAAGGGAAAATGAAGACACAAATGCAAATATACTCGTCTCTTCGCATGGTGTTGACACAAGTCCAGCATTATTCATGCTCATGCACGCTTTCAAATCACACTCCAAAGTAAATAGTACACTCTAGTTCAATCTCGATCTTTCTCGTGCTCAGCCAGCCTGACTGACTGAGATGACTCATCGAGAAGAAAGGGAGGGTCTCGCTAACTGGCATGTGGGGTAGAAGTTTTGAATGCGCCCTCATATCACATTCTCATTCTACACTCTCTCGTTTCTGCAGGTTAGTTCGTTTGCTGTTTGAGGAGAAGTTAAATGAATAGAATACCACAAAAAAGACGAAGAAAGGATCACGAGCTCTGGTTATCCCTGTGCTCCAGCATGGGTGTCAGTTTCATAGCAGCACTTGCAAGCTATTATATAACTCTCTATCGATAGGTAAAGCAACGCTGACGATTGTACATAATAAAATATGTATGTTGACAATCGCGTATCTGCATTATGCATTCGCATTTAGTAAAGCGTGTGTGTGATGCAGCTTTTACTTTATTTGTTTTCCAGTAGCTCCACACAGTATTCTGGTACACTGGTATTTTATTCATTTAACTTCTCCTCAAACAGCAAACGAGCTTTACCTGTGGAAACGAGAGAGTGTAGAATGAGAATGTGATATGAGGGCGCTTTCAAAACTTCTACCCTACATTTTTACCCACATTTTGGGAATTGGAGCAATATCCTGATCATGATTCCATTGCCTGATTTAAAAGAAGGTAGAAATTCTTCATTGAAGGTTGCAATTCCTGCTAAATTTATTTTGAGATGCCAGTTAGCGAGACCGCTCCCTTTCTTCTCGATGAGTCATCGGACTGGCTGGCTGAGCACGAGAAAGATCGAGATTGATCTAGAGTGTGCTATTTACTTTGGAGTATGATTTGAAAGCGTGCATGAGCATGAATGATGCTGGACTTGTGTCAACTTGCGAAGAGTATATTTGCATTTGTGTCTTCATTTTCCCTTCGTCACAAAGACGTGTTCTGGTTTATATGGATGATTTAAACACTGCACGTTGTTCAAGTCGAGTTTTTTTCGTTTCAATGCTCAAAGCTCTCAACTCCAAGTCGAAGATGAGGGAATGTATGCGAAATTCATCCAACAATAGCTGTGCTGACTTTTCCTCTATTTTTCGTTTCTTACGTTATACTGCATAAAATATAGCTATGAAATACATATATATATACGTCGTTGCTCAGTGTGTTTGTTGTTACTTGCGGATTGCGGACTCTGCTTTGCATAACACCATGAGAGTATGTAAATTAGAAAATGGAGAGTCCAACAAATAATGCGCTTTAGTTTCTCATGTGTTTTTAGGAATAAGCAATATTGATTCATCGTGCGATTTCTTCCAGTTCTGCAATAATACAACCCAGTTTTTCCAAGTTTTAATTAGCCTTTTTATTTTTTATATACTCTCCAAAACTGTTTGGAACATGCATACTTTTGTGGCAGACTCATGCGTGAGTTTTAAGCGCAGAGACAAAGAACTGTATACATATCCTTGATTTTTATGTTACTGGATTTCGTATTTCAATTTGTATCTATTGAACCCTAATAGAATCATGCATGCTGATTGGAGATATGTGTTTTGGAAGCTATTTTATTCAACTTCTCCGTCACAAGTCAAGCCAAAAGAGCATTATAACACCTTTTCTGGGGTGTATGTGCGCTTTAGTAACGCATTAAATCGTGAAATGAAAGCACGCATACAATATGAATGTGATAACATTAAAAGGAGAGCTCCTTTCCGTCTCAATTAAAAAGTGAGTTGTACTTACCAAGCTTTGTACATTCACAAGCGTTATTCAGCTTAATAAAAACAATGTGAAACTGAGGAACACAGAACAGGTTTGTTTTTTGTTGCTGGAATTTCATAATATATTACAGCGAGGCATACATTTCTTACGGCTACACAATTGCGAGGAAATACGTGTAACAAGAAATGTATTATTCGATGATGGGCTTGCTAATTTCAATAAGGAGATGCCCTTGTTTGTGCCCGCAATGTAGACAAAAGGATAAAATTTGCACATGAAATAACGATTTCTACGTCTAAAAATTTAACGCGGACACATCGTTTGTGGCAATACAATTTATTATTTGATGACATATCTCCCTTTAAAATTGCGTTCTGCTCAGTCAGATGTATCAAGTTTTGAACTCCAGTTTTTTTTAATAATTTGCATTGTTTGCATACGTCGCATATTTTTCCTTTCAAAAACAAGCAATCTTTTACAAAGGTGAGGTTTGCGTACGAGTCGCACAAGTATTGAGTATTGGTTTGGATCATAATCTCCGGCCCACTCTCCCAGTGCTCAGAATATTCCCCTCAACCTAAACCACCACATTCTCACCATCATTTCCTTTTTCACAGTTTGAGCTAGAGGAAGAGAGTATTACAAAAAGCGTCATATAGGTTGGCAATACGCAATGCAACTCGACTCATGAAATGTTACATTGGAGAGTAAAGCCGCAAGTTGAGGAGACTATGTCTGGACGGAACCTACCGTTAATTCTGATAACTTGCAGCTCCAGCTTTGTAGTTGGATGGAAAGATGCAGATGGACCAGCCAAGATTATATCGTTCTCTTTTATACAAAGACTTCAAGGTTAAACTAAGCCTGCTAAAAGTATCACACGTCCGATTATCATCACAGAAAACTGAATGCCTTGCATATTTCAGAGCTTTGTGGGGAATGCAGTAAAGGAGAAGCTAAAGGTAGGAATGGCAGACTTGCACATTAAACGTGTCCAGCTTTTTTGACATAATGAGCAGCAAATTTAGAACGCAACGATACTGTTTCCACAAAAACAAAGGTGACTGAAAATGATAAATGTATTTTGTTAACAACGCAAAGGCGGAACCATCATAATACTTTTCACACTCGTCATCGTGACGACGTCGTCATGATGTGTACAAATGAGTTTATGTATAGCTGCTTTTACCGCTGCGCTCTACTTTGCATTGCGTTACAGTTCTCGTACACTTTCTTGCTTGCTGCTTTTGCGAAGGCAAGAAGCAATACACAGTTCTTTATTCAAGCTCAAATAACCATCCGTTGTAATTGTAAAGCACAGCACTCGCGTACTGCGTAGATTGGAAAGGTGATAATAATTACTTGTAAAAGCTGCAGTTGCCATTCAATATATGTCGAATATTCAAATTTACATAGTGGAAATTTAATAATTTGTACATAAATCATATTTTAAAGAGGATTGAGCGCACATCAATCTCGTTCCATTGTTTTGCTGACTTTGAAAAAAATCCCAGTTGAATAAGTTAGCAAAAGCTCAACGCTGCTCTGATCCAAAGTATTTAAATCTGGGTTTGTGGTTTCTGAATAGTGGAGCATCGTGCTGCAAAAGTAAACGTCAAATATAGCAGAATTTAACACAGACTGGCGTACGGCCAACGGCTCAAAGTACCACCCTTCTGAGCTCAATTATGACAAATTCCACTCCAAATGATATTATTGTGCGTAATCGCTTTTAAGAATAGTAAAATGTAAAAAGTTCGTGAATCACATCTAAATCTAAAACTAAAAATGCAACAGAAACATGAGACTAGTTGTAGTTGCACAGCTACTTTTTAGTTAGAAATAATGCTCTTGGCGTGGTTTTTGGGCGCAGAATGGTTCTGATCGCCGTCGCATTAGTTTTCGGTCAGGTTTGTGTGGTATTTTAGCTTAGCAAACAAATTTCATCATCATTGTTGATTTTTTGGAAAAACTTTTATCGGCACTATTTTGCAATTTCCGTATTGTTTAGTTGCCCTAATGTTGCAAAGTCATAGCTGAACATGGAAAATAAAAATTGATGTTACATATTCCTTTTTGGGTTTGTTGCAAATTTTCTCTAGAAGCTTTGTCAAAATTGAATTTGGCTGACATGCCATCTTCACCAGCACTGCATTTTCGCTGATGATTTAAATAGCAAATTTGATATGAAAGGGGGCAAGTTTCAACATATTTACCTCAAATTACAGACAAGGTGATGATGAAAAACAAGGGATTATTTACTAAATGAAGCATATGCATGCTGTAAATCAGCAGTTCCAGTTCTTGTGGACTTGAGTGGCATTGTATACCAATTCTAACAATATTTAAGTCATGCTCTCAGTCTCAGTTTGGATTTTCCCATTCCCGTCTCGCATGGAACTTGTAATGTTATGTTGATGGAGTAACATGAATTTCGTCACTGTGTAGTATCGTCAATAGCTCGGCTTCATATTGCACATTATGGATATGATCATGTACACAATTGTTCGCTACCATTTAGGGATGGAAAAAACCTGATTATCATTTCGAGTTCATTTTTAGTTAGATGCTGAAAAGCCAGGTAGTGTAACCTAAGAATACAAGCAACTTAATGAAATTGGAAGGTCTTCACATTACATAATATGCGTTGGGAAATCGATCAGTAAAGAGTCACTGCAATCTGTTACTCATTCACCTCTAGTTAATGATCTTTTTCATGCATTTTTTAGCTGCTGAATTTATTTGGCAGGTCAGTTTAGCCTATATTTCACGAGCTTTAAACTATGCTTCACCTCAGCTCCAAAAACAACCGTTCAGTTTAAAATGAATGAAC
Organism: Orchesella bifasciata; assembly: GCA_034697805.1. Classification (NCBI taxonomy): domain Eukaryota; kingdom Metazoa; phylum Arthropoda; class Collembola; order Entomobryomorpha; family Orchesellidae; genus Orchesella; species Orchesella bifasciata. The sequence continues at coordinate 4,451 of JAQGAP010003794.1, read as the reverse complement.
AACGTAGTATTTAAATATGACATTATGACACTTGATAACCATGAAAGCAAGTGGTTGCCGTCCTCGTAAATGGGAACAAATGAGCTGTGTTTGCTTAACTTTCTCTGAAATGTCAATAGTTGTTTTTTGTTCAAAATGACTAATGAATTAAAAGTGGTTTATGCGTATGCGTACACATTACTACGTTGTAAGATTGATGAAAATTTTAGAACGTTTTGTTAAAAAGCTGTTACAACAATAAAATATACAGTGCAACAAACAAGCCATTTTTTTTAGAACTTTTATTAAACACCACAAAAATGTCGGTGCCGTTTTGAAGAGCCGAAGTAGTTTTTATATCAATCCATGTCCCACTAATAAATTATCTGTGGTGATTTACAATTGGGCTTAGTAACATTTATAATTCATTCCTTCATTTGAATGAGTGTGTGAGATAAATAAATTACATACCGTGATTGACCAGACAACATAAAAATCTAGATTTAAAACCAATCAATTGGTATGATATACTGTTTTGGATTGCTTAAAGTTCCTAAATACATTGATAATCTTCTCCCATAAATACACAATAACCACAAACTACTACTACATAAGGATATGGTACGCGTTAGCCGGACTGCGCTTACCTCAGACCGTTTAGTGTCAAAACGACACAACATTTTAGAGTGAACAATACCTCATTTTAACGGAAATTCGATGTAGATTTGCCTTCCAAAATCTGGAGATTTCTCAACAAGTCGTTTGTAAATAGCATTGCAATAAGTAAACCTACTCCAAAAGTATTTTTGTTGTCAATTTTTAAAATTATCCGTCCGTATTTTTATATGACGTACGCACAATTTAGGTATTTGGTTGCTGTACTTTTTATCATCTTTATTTATTTATTTATATATTTATAACAGAAAATAGTTTCAAAAATGAGTTAGCCAATTCTTAATTACGATAGTCCAAAAACAGTCCAAAATGCTAGGAAGACTAGAATTTAGTCAGGGTTTTTAAATTATCTCCCTGAATTAAGGGGGCAGACTCCAGAAGTTAAAAGTTTATGGAATAGTTATCTACATAATGTCAGCTTGTAAATGGTCTACCTCTTTGTCCCACACGTTGGTTTTTTTTCAAGTTACAGACAAATAAACGCAGTCCGGTTAACGCGTACCAGATCCTTAGTTTACAATCATGGTAAGTAATTCCACCTTCTTCTTTCTTACAATGTAATAAATATTTATCCCAACCTTCAAAACCAAACCAAACCTTCATAATATTTACCTACAGCACCAGCAAAGATGTATTAAAATAGCAATCCGAATGAATAAAGAACAAAACATTTACCTCTGCAATTGTTGTTGTTTTTAATCAGTTTGTCTTTAAAAATAGATTGGGTTGGGTGAGAAAGCGATCTCATTGTACGGACGAGTTTTGTTTTCACGAACATCCAAATTGTCAGCATACTCCTCCAATTTGATCTGTTGGTAAATTCGAAACAGGAGCATTGTTACCGTTGCATTCCGGTGAGTATAGTAGGCCCCATCAAGGGGATTTGGGTTCAAATAATGTTTAGCCAAATAGTGGAGACTTAGTTTGGCCTTCACTTCTACACCCTTCGCATTAATTTTAGTGCGCCACCAGTGGGACTGCAGATCAAAATGGTTGTAGTCCTTCATGTCAAGACCCAGGGCCGTAAAGTCTCCCTCACCGCCGACTGTAATTACCAACTTCTTCTCAAAGAATTCTTTTAGTTTCCACTTCACATTTTTCTCGGAAGGAAGCAAGAAGGATGCAAGGTTGCGGGTTCCCATTCTGATGATGAATGGATTAATTGTTCCTCTTGCATGCCGAATGGCAGTCGAGTAGACCGAGTTTAAGTGATAGTCTACAATCCCGACTGCTGCGGCGTGCTTTTTATATCGTCCAGGAGTGAATGGAATTGATTTCATAACTTGCTCCGTGTCAAAAGCGAAAATGTCAGACTCGTTGTAAGCCTTCCACCACGGCTGCTTCTGAGGTGGCTGCTGCTGTGCATTTTCGTTTAATTGATTACGAGCATAGTTGTATTTATCTTCACACGATGATCGCCAATATGACTCCAATTTGCCATCATCATCAGACCTTGATTGTTGGGAAACCTGATCGACCTTATTAAAAGTAGGAGGATTTGTATCGTCATCATCCAACCATGCGTCCCAATTAGTAACAGGAGCTTCCAGTATCCAAATGCAATAAAATGAAAATGTATTTCCCTTGAATTTTTGCGTATTTAATGTTAGAAGCATTTAAATAACTTGATACGATTTTTCTCACTTACTGTAAGCTCCTCTTGAGAATCAGAATCCAAGTTTGGATCCCACCGAAGCAGCTTACGTTAGTTCATAAAAAATAAAATAACTCGATTTCAATAAACCTGACAATCAACCCCAATACATGCTCCTCAGAAATTACCAGTGGCCTTTAAACATCACGTATTATTTAATTGACGAATGAACAACGCTCTTCTGTAGCTTCACTTCAAGATATCACAGGTAATTTCTTTACAGTGAAGACATTTTTTACCTTGACCTTTGACCTTTAGTTCAATCAGGTTTTGTCTTTCTCAGAATTCAGGCATCTAAGGCATCAACTTGTAAAATCAGCATTCGAAAATCTCAAATAATGTGGACGCTATCGTGCACACAACTGACGAACTACAAACAGCCGTCGCAGGTTTTGCCAATAGATACTCTTGTATTGAAAGCTTTGCTTTCGACAAAGAACGTAATAAATGATTCGCATTTTAGTCTATCAAGAAAACTGATAATTTCTTACCTTTTCTTTCTCTGTCTCTACTCCTTCAAACCTCCGTTTGCTTGCCATGACAACAGGTAAATCTTCTCTAATAACCACTTGTCAATTAAACAGGATAAATAGGTGAACTCGTTTGGGCTGTAGTTGAAATTTAAGAATGTTCTAATGTTAGAAGCAAATAAAAAGGGTGATTTATTTGAGGGCCTTCATAGCTTCACAATTACTTCAGTGACTACCCTAACTTTTACTTTATCATCCTGTCTGCGAACACCCGTTTACTAATACCACCACTCACTTACACACATACCTGCACAATGAGGGTTTGAGGTTTTTTTTAAGTAGAATGGTAATGCTCCGCTGAAAAGGTGAGATAAACGTTGCAACGGGCTTCTACCGTTATACCATGAGTATTGGAAGGTGAGGAAAGGCTGACATTTGGCTGGTTGTTATAAATAAAATATTGAGCTGAACCTCGTTTCCTGTTGAAGTAATATGATATCCACGAACGGACCACCTGCGTGGGAATCTGGTAATCTGGTAGTCATTACCGTCGCCTTTTACCTGCTTTCTGACATCGAAACCAATTCATACCTGCAGAAGCAAAGTAGAATGTTTTTTAGCAGGTAGAATAGCTTTGATATTTTACATAGGTCAGTAACTATAATGTCAAATTTTCCGTATAACATATTATAATAGAATAATAAATATAGAATATAGTATTAGGCTTTCTGTTCCTATAGAATGAATTTAATGCCGACAATCTGACCACATGCGTGGGAAACTGGTGATCATTACTTACGTCGCTTTCTCTACATGTTCTCCGAAGTCAAGTGCACTTCATTTAAGTAAAAGCAACATAATACGTAATACGTAACCTAAACGTATATTTGTTGAATCTATCGTAGCGATAACGGTTTGAGATTTATTATATATTACATTCTCACTATTTACCATATCATCATGATGATTAAAAACAAGGATACATGGGGCAACTGACGCTCAAGTGTTCTCGCTACGATGATATATCTGTTCTTCTTTGATTTATGAAAATTCTTTTTCACAACCAAACGCAGAGCTATGCCCACTCACACTCGCTTGCAAAGGTGAATTGGAAAACATTACCACTATGCTTTGGCAGTAGCTTTCCCTTTTGAAACTACGACTAAACTGCAACAGTCCCTGTTTTCACTGTGATGGAAGTAAAGAGAAATATATTTATTGTAGAGTTTTCACTGTGATGGAAGTAAAGAGAAATATATTTATTGTAGAGTTTTCATCATTTGAAATCAAGGTCATTTGCATCAAGTTTCACAAGCAATGTTTTATTACGCAACCAAATTGTTTTGCTAATTTGCAAAGGTTTAACACTTTAATATTTATATTGCAAAACTAACACCTTCTTTCCACAAAATGAATAGGCAAACTAAATAGTCTTGCTTCCTTGCTAGGTACGAAATCTAATTAATTAAATGAAATTACACAAATGCAGAGAAGGGTGAAAGTTTGAAAGATGAGCTTTTTATTTTCATCATTATTACAGGGTTGCCAGATTCTCCGGAAGCAAAAGTAGTACATCAAAAAATCAAAATTTATAACGATTTTTTAACTTAAAAAATGGGGCAAAATGAGCTTTCTTGACAAAACGTTTAGGGTTGGTAACTGTTTGGACGATT
>JAQGAP010003793.1:0-11683 GCA_034697805.1 Orchesella bifasciata | reverse complement strand
TACTAGAAAAAACCCTTACGAATCACAAATGCAAGGGAAAGGCGTCCAGTGGAGTTGTAACTTGTTTGTTTCAAAATATGAGGTGTATGAGCTGAACTTCTCAAGCGAGCTACGGGGGTTTACACGGAGTGTATAGCCCGAGAAGCAGACAATATAAAATTGAACCAGGTCGTCAGAATTCCCCAGGGTACAGTTAAGAAGCACAGTTGGATGTAATTTGATACAGCGCTGAGAAGATCACACAGGGGCATACAATGTACACGTTCTCAAGATGTGGGGAAAATAGTATTTTCTCTATTTCCATATACTCCAAGGCATTGATTAGACCGTAATCAGGTAACTGATATTCTAATTGTGTAGAAGGAGAGAAAGAACTTTCACTTGAGAAAATATTCAGGGTAACCAACCAGCTACAACACAACTGTCTTGTCTTGAATCCCTTAATAACATACGTGCTTTCGCCCTCATCATTGGTCTGGGAAAATGAGATAGTATATGAGTGATTGGTAATTTCTTCCATTTGGAATCCTTCCCTCAAACTCTTTTCCATGCATTATCCAGTTTAATAGACCGTAGATAATCAAAAGTTTGGTATGTTCAGTGCTGCCACACAGCAAAAACCTGACCACTGCATCATATGCAATGAAATGGATGAGGAAAATAAAAATGAAGTAGATAAAAATTTTCCCCCTGAATAACAATATTTTACACGCCCTTACTAGAGAAAAGGATACAAAAGCATGCGGAGAAAACTGGAATGTTGTCTTCTTAAAAAATTCAGATACTGTCAGCCGTTTTAATGGCACAAAAAAAATGAGTTCAAGACTTTTTTCTCGTTTTTGTCCTAAGGATACCTATGGAAAGCGTGTCCACCCATGTCGACAATACACATTCATTGGAACAAGACACTGGTTTAAGTGAGTTAAATTCGCTGGGAAGCTAAAGTGGGTTGGAGAATATGAAGAGTCAAAAAATACTTTTTTCTTCGAGCCGTATTTGTCTCTCAAGAGATTGTATGTTGCATCAGAAAAATAATGGGACAAAAATTCCACTTTCCTTCACTCCAAGTCTGCGTATACATACTGTCCGTTTTCCTACGGAATAACGCATTAGAACAAAAACACTCAACATAAAAGTCATTTGAAACCAGTGTTGCCTACTTCTTGCAAACGTGGTTGCACTTGTCTGTCGTTCTACAAACCCGAGTTAAAGGCAGACGAATGTGTTTCGTTTCACTAATCGTGATCATGATCATCCTGTAGCGTGTTCCGTCTCGTGTAAGTCAATTAAAAAATATTACAGTGATCATATTATTTTCATTGTTCCGTTGTTTCTATTTACAAAAGCTTTTTGATACTACTCCTTTGTGCCACTAATTACCAGCTTTTTTGCGAATGGAGACAGTATTGAGGCCCGAATGTGTACTTATTGTCTACGACTTGCACACAACACAACTCTTCCCACCACAACGATGGTCGTTGCCTGGCCCTCACAAAAGATTATGTGTTTGTTACTAGATACGTTTCACGACTCATAACGGGCTTAATATTTAGTAAAAGTAGAGACGTTACAAAAGTACAAATGTCGACAAACTAGCATTTTGAGAATAACAACTACTAGGAAAAGCTACAAAACCCACTACACCCTAGACAAACTTATAAGTGGGTAGATGCTGCAATCGCCAAGGTAAAAAGTGTGCTTATTACAACTTAGAGCGCTCACTCTCTTTCTCTCCACCAGTCAGACATAAGCCAATGCCACTTGTATACAGATACGCATTGTACAATTGTAGTCGAGTGATATGTACGTATTAAGTAAGTAGCATTATCCAGCCACTTCAACAAGCCGCTTCCAGTCCCTTTGTAGAAAGTGGTACAAGAGGAATGGTAAACAGAGCTGAAGATGTGGGAGAAGTGAAAAACTCGAAGAAAAACCATTCCACAAATATACAAGTGATGGATGTAAAGTACCTGCGTTTTCTTTTCCATCATCTTTCTAATCTTTAGGGAAGCTTCAAAACTTGTATCATACATTCGTAAGCCATTGGTCGATTTTTATGAAAGCGAGATGGAGACTAGCGAGTTGGGAAATAGACATCCATGAATGTATATTTTGATGACATGGTGACATGATAGTCGAAGCGGAGGAGAGAAGCGGAAGGCTCTAACTGAAAATATATGTATACAACTACAACACACACACAACGCTATAAGTACCATCATGTTGACGCTGATTGTATTTGATGGGCTAAAACATGAGAGGTGAATCCATAAAAGCTTGCACTACCAAGTCACCGAGAATCCCGCAAGAATATGACGCCTCCCACATCACATTATGCGTTCTGCTCCTTTATTGTAAATTTTACAACTGTCGAGAGCACAACCGAATAGCCTATTATGGAATGGAGCATTGGAGTAATTCAATAAGGCGCCTGTCAACGAATTTCTAATTACTCAGCAACTCGCTCCTAACTTTAAGGTCGTGTTTCTCTCAACCGTAGTCATTTTTACGGTATTGTCATGCCAGGAGCACGTATGCAATATCGAAGCTCATTCTCTTAATGGTATAGCTATTTCCTAAATTAACAGAAATCGTAAAAAAGGTTCGAATTAACCACTCGTTCAATGTTTCTAAAACATATAGCCGTTGGAATTTTTGGTAAACTTAAGCTTTGAGTTTCTGGTTTTGGGTGCATAGTTTGACATATTTATAGTTTCTTTTGTGTTACCTGCAGCGTTTTCATTTTTTCATGTTATGTAAACCAACCAATGTTGTTATAAGCAAAGGTGCATGGTTACATAAATGGCAGATGGGGTGCACACATGTTCACACTGCAAAAACACTAAGAGCTTCCTGCCTCTGCTAACCATGTATAAAATATGTGTCTTTAGCTCACCCTATTAAAAACAAATACAGAGTTTCCATCTGAATCAACATTTTACTGAGAACTTGAGAATATCAATTCATGAACTTCCTTGTCAAAACAACTGGTTCACAACAGATATTTCATTCATATTTTGGAGGCGTTAGACAATCCTATCTGTTGCCTTATATGGTAGACTGCGAGATGTGATGAGATGGTTGATAATATGCTTTTCCAATTCAATAATGTGGGTAACACAGACACAGATCGAAATATGCTCCTACGTGAGTTTTCCCGTGTGGAGTACTCTCATAGCGGAGTTTGGCGTGTTTCGTCGAAGCGACAGAGATCCGTATCATTTGCATGCATAATTTTCAGCTGATGCAAAAAACTACCAATTCATATCAACAACTAACCACTATAATGCTACGATTTCTGTAGTTTCACAAGCGTTAAACTGTGCCCAAACCTGGAAAGTTATTGGAAAATAATGGCAACCCATTTTCTCTTTCAGAGGGAAGTTTACCATTTCCAACTTTTAGCATACTCTTTGAGACTCAAGCCGCCCTAGATGTGCATTATGATGCAACCATTTCCAAAAGAGGGTGAGTGAGAGAAGAGGATATACTATTCAGAAAACTTTGGAGGCCCATCTCTATACCGTCATAATATTCGTATGACTTAGGAAGGAATTGAGAGAGTGGGGAGAAGGATTTCCATAAATTTTCCTCTTTTCCAACTGACAAAAACTTGCTCCTTCACTCACCATCACTAAAAATTACAAGTTGAGACGGAGGAAAAGTGAGCGTGCACCATTTTTTATGTGTTTCCTCAAGAGAAAACAACCTGTATGGCTTAAGCCTGAGAGCAAACTCGTACAAGTTATAAAACGTTGTAAAAGCAAGCTCTACTGAAATGGGGAGAATGAGGAGCAAGACCTCAACTTTACTTTCACTTTTGTTGCCTCAAGGTGTTCGGATTCGCATTACCTGTAATGTAGAAATTCTCACAGGTTAAATCAGATCATCATCATATGTGAGTCGCTAACAGTCTTCTCTTCTCTTGGAGAAGAGAAACAGGGATAGTATCAGCATCCATCCATCCAAATTTTTATTCATAAGGTCAAACGTAAACTACCTTCACGTGCTGCTGCTGTTACGTTACACAAGTATCAATTCCAGCTCCCTCCACTTTTGCAAGTTTTCACTGTCCTTCCGTATATGCAGAAGTAACATCAAGGAAGGAATGGACTAACAACTACTACTGACATTACCACACTCGCAAGTATTCGAGCGCGATGTGTTTATTTTTATCCACTTGAGAAGTGCTTACCATCAAAGAAACCACTGAGAAAGCAACGGCCATCTCCTACTTTGAGCATTAGTCAAACGCCAGAGGCCATAACAAGTCAGGAGCAACAACACATAACAAAACAAAATCACACTCATGAAGTTTTTCTTTGCACACCATGTTTTCGTAATGAGAATGTCAAGTCATGAAGGAGTTTTAACAAAAGCTATCTCCACAAGCACAGCCATTCCAATCCAATTCCACCCCAGTGTTGGTTCCTCCCATAAACTTGGTGAGAAGTTGGAGTTGGTTACACCAGCTCAAAAGCATTCGAATGTATGACTCCAGCCAGAATCATCATGTATCACATTTGTACTCTTTTGTTGTTGTAAACATTTTTCAGAAAGATTGGCACAATTTCTTGGTAAAATTCATACGAGTGGACACCGTAATAAATCATTCACATATGGCAACTATGGCAGCGGGATATTTTTCGCCCATTCCGTGTGCAACACACCGTGTATTTGATGAGCTGACGGAGATGGGAGTTACGGAAAATAAACACTTTTGGTTTTCACAGTCAACTTGTCTCACCCAATTTCACTTTTTTCTGCTTCATTTCATCATCATCCCATGTACTCACCGTGCCAAAGGAGTTTTCATTGACCAGAAATCAAATATGTACTGTCGACAGTAAATAGGAGGAATCATGATGCCCGTGATTATCATAACAGACATTGAGCTGACGTAATATCAAATGCATAAGTATGAGGCAGGCTCAGGGAAACTAAAGTAAGTTGGAAGGGAACACGACAAATACAGTTATGGATCAGATAGAAGCTATTTCGTGGCGAGGAGAAAAAAACGACTTTCTCTCTCCATCATATGTCTACAAGTCAAGTCATAAATCATCGAGTTGAAAGTTTTTCTTTCTTTTCTTGCCGTACCGAGTGCCGAATGTTGTGCAGAACGTTATTATGAAGCAGAGACTAGAGAGACGTCGGCAATGCCGCATTTCGTTTGACTTCATTCTTTTCCTAGTTCACCTCGAACCAGGACAAAGCTCCGTTGTGTTATGTTACAACATTTCATATCAAGCGTGAGCACTGCACTTTTGCATAATACATTTGATTTTTTATCATATTTTTTTATTCTAACTTGCTGTCATAATGGGAATTCTGTCTTGTCGCCTTCAGAACATTTGGAGATTATCCTATATAACAAAGGACCTCCGCATGGTTTTACCAGTATACATATGTGCAGTACAAAAGGAGTTCTCGCTCCTACTCACTTTATTTATTTACTTACCTTTTCTCGCCGTGAATTTATGTCGTGTCGTTATTAGAAGTGTTGTACAATGTGTTTTTATACCATGCACCGCGTTATGGGAGTTCTCACCGTTGCAAAAATATGTATGGTAAGACTACTCGAGCATGAAGTGTGTGAAGCTTACTTACAAACTTAGAGGATACAGCGGGGTGTACAACAGTCAGTATGTAAGGTGCATTAGGGAATAAATAAACATGATATAATATGCTTTCCATTCGGTGTGAACTTAGTTTTCATAGCTCATCCAAACTTACCAGTTTGCTACCTATTTCAGGAATTTAGGCAAGCGGAAAAATATGAGACGAAATGGAGAAACTGTTAAGAAGCATATGTATGAGCCAACAAGATCACCGTTTCCTATTTTTCATCATAGCGGAGCATATCTAAACTTTCGAATCCTTCTTCTCCAGCTTCTTCGTGATATCCTTAATATTCTTCCTCAACACCAACGGAATAATGCTACTCACTCTCTCGCGTAGGTTGCCAAAACGTTTAACGATGTGATGAAGATGCACCCCCCTTGAGCTGAATTAATCAAGGCATGAGAACTATTTTGACGAGATTCAGCAGAATTAATATACATATATGCCAAGAGAAAGAAAAGTCATGCTTATATATCGTCTATCACCATATAAATATTATGTGATTTAATAGTAAAAAAGAGAAGCGGTTGGACTCATGTGTAACAACAGGATTAAACGATATGTATAAATATAGACGTGTCAATACGATTCTGCTGAAACAGATTTAAATCGTATGTGAAGCAACAGTTCTTTCCAAATCATAACTGATTCATGAGCTCAGCCGGCTAAGCCCATTTAATCGACACCTTCTCTCAACTTCGTTTTCACCTTGGGTTGACTGAAGCTTTATCGATTTCTACTCAACTCAGTTTATCATCAACACTCACAAAATGTATTTTTAATAAATAGTGCATTTATAACTACCAATGACCACAACAGACACCTCAAGTCCGTGATGATAAATGAGCCAAGGCTTTACTTCCGGCAGCTGCTAATAAATGAGTGACCATGAATCCTAATGGGTCAGCTGCAGCAATAGTTTATTCAAGTGGAAAATTATGCTCCAGTTCCAATATAATAAGTATGATAGACAGTTCCTTTGCCCTTTAAAAGAATACAATTTCAGACAACTTACCAATGCAAGCTAGTGACACAGTCTGGAACGTGTCAACCACTTCCTCTTCGTTGGAGTAGCTGCTGCCGTTGTTCATAAAGTCGTCTCCATCTGGGCTTGAGGACCAGTTTCCTCCTGGCTCCCATGTCTGGTTGTTGGATGTGCTAGGGGAAGAAGGACTGGTCGCCACCAGGGCACCGTCCGAGTTACTGTAGCTGTCCATTCTACAGAACACAATAAAAAGGACAATTTTAGTGGAATATGAAAATGCAATAGTGTGTGAATACTTTCATAAAATACAGGAAACCAAATCACCCAAATGGATTTGTCGAATTACGTGGGTCCAATTTTGGAAACAACCTGAACTCCAAACATTAGCAGTTACTTTGTGTTGAATAAAACGATTTATTTTGTAGGAATACTGAGGCCACCACATTGTAACCTTACATTTAGGTTATAGGACCTATTATTTTTTACCTTTTTCACACTCCAAAAACAGTAACTGGTAGAAAGGAAACATTTAGACCATTCATACATCCGAATAGCCCCTTTGGAAAGGAAACCAGTTGAATTTTATGTGGACTGATGTAGTAAAACGCTCCATTTTAGACAGGAATTCGATTTCGTAATTTTAAGGAATAGCGTAGGGCTTTACTGGAAGCAGTAAAAATACAATTACGAAACATTTTACCGTCTGAATGAATAGAGAGTACCCAAAATTTTCTTGGTAATAGAATGAAAGCAGTTGCAATTGGGTTGCGTATGCAGAGTTTGAGGTACAAAAAGGGTTTGTCATAACTCGATTCAAGAGTAATTTCCTATACCACATCGATTTTTTTACTTTCCTTTGTCTGCTTGCGTTCAGTTACGTCAGTTATCATTGAAAGCAGATTTGTTGGGCCCGTAAAAGCTTCATTTTACCCATGTTACTCCATTGTGAACATGCTAAGTGCCATGCAAAAACTAGGAATTATCCCATTTCAATTTTCACATTAAACGAAAGGGGGTTTTCAAGCTAATTACGCCAATATACTTTTAGAATATTAAATCCCACACGATTGCGTCACCAATTCATATTGTTTGCATGAGCTTTAAAAACGAAAAAGTAGTTACACTTCGTCATTTTTATTCTTGAAGTCACTTCAAGTAAAAAAAATGCAATTTCCAATTTTGGTTTAATGCAGCTAAAACATGAAATCTTTATTGGCAATTTATCCTTTGCAGAAGTAACGCCTCCATCCTCCATGTTCCAAATAATAAACAGTTTTCCAACTCGTTGACAATGATTTCTCGCTTCCAGACTACAAAAGGGCTGCTACATACAATGTTCGATTTAATTCATGACGAAGTCAATACAATCCTGTAGTCATTAATCAGGAAGCATAATAAGACAGCAACTTGTGGAACAGGGGAGCAAGCAAGCGTGCTAGTGAATGAAACACAAGCAACTGGTTCCGTTTAAAGACACATAACTCCGCACTACTCCTTCCTAATGCCAGAGAGCTGAAGGAGAAAGCGCAGCCATACATAATACATGTTTCTGCTGTAAGCGATAGTGAGAGAGTTGGCTTGGATGGAAGTTGAAATGATGGCACTTCCACTTTCTTCACAGCCTAGGAAAGTAAAACGCTTGTATGTAGTTGTAGTCTAGTGCTTACTCTCCTTATTCCATCTCCCAACTCATGTTCTTCTTTTACAAGCCCTTTTCCTGAGGAACACAACGTGAGTGAGTGATACTAGACAACGCAACGGTCATTGAAAACATGGAGTAGCAGAAATCGTGGAAGCCAGAGCAAAGTATTGTACGCATGCAATTGTTCCTGAGGAGAGAAAGGATCGAGTATGTTCACCTTAATCCGATCCTTTCGCCATTTTAGCTTCCCTTTCATTTTCTGGCCAAAATCAAATTCTTATAACTTATGTAAGGGGTGTGACAGCCTTATATGTGTATGATGTAAAAATAAACTTTATGATATTTTCCAAGATGACTTTAGTGAGCTCTTCTCCTTTTTTTGGGGTTCCCTGTTCCTTTGTTGCTCAAGGGATTACATTGCCATGGGCTCCTGGTAATGACAGTCAATCTTGCTAACGAAACCAAGATATTCGTTCGTTTGTTCCTATCACTTCATTGAATATTATACAAGAGCGTAAGTAGCAAAATACAGAAAGGGTACGACATGACATGCGGCTTGAGCTTTTTTTTACTTGGAGTTCTCCTCTCTGTTGTTGAAAAATTGAGTTACACAATAGCTCAAGGAGCTTTCAAAAATGAAAGAAGGAAAACAGAAATCAGAAGGAAAAGACCTTTTCTCTCTCAAAAATCTTTCAGCTCTACAACAATAAAAAAAATGGTTGGAAATATCGTGTTTGTTAATACTTTGCCACAACGCAACGTCACTCCACTCCACAAGTTACGGAACCAGTTACGGAACCATAACCCCTTCCTAGATTTACTTTCCTTTGCTTGTCAAAGTTTTGCTAAGAACCGTCAAATCTTCAATTTCTGTATTTGTTAGATAGGTACTCACTAACCACTACATCGTTGGGAAACGTGAACTGAACTGTAATGTACAGTGTGTCGGGATATGTACTGCAAACTGTGGCCATGTACTCATGGCATGTGGAGACCACCGTTGGTGTTTTTTGAGTGCACGTTCATTTTGCTGGTTTCAGCATAAGTATATGCATCGTTTTGTTAGCGTTGAATTGATGTACACGTATGAAAACTATTTTTGACATGAAATGTATGCCACAGTTTTTTGTAAAAACACTAGACATGACATAGGATAATATTTCAAGCAAAAGGGAAGAGTTGAGAGAAAGACAAGTAGGGAAGGAACTGGAAGATAGAGGAAGACGGGGTGAGCAAAGTCAATAAAAGAATTCACCACCAACGTTTATACACCATCGAGGTCTTAAGCTTTGATTTGAATGCAGATTTCTTCCTTACTTCCTTCTCATCTTCCAATTTTTTATTCACTCCCCTATTCCCTTTCTCTCAACTGAGCTTGATTCCATTTTCTCTGCCATTTCCTACAAACCCTGAGATGGAGCACCTACACACCGTTTCTGAGAGAAGAATTGAACTGGAGGCAAACAAGCGTGTCTTCTTGCTGCTGATAGGAAACCGGTGCTCTGTTTAAACCATTATATGCGACATTGGCTTGGCTTACTACCTTATCTGGAGATTACATTATTAAACCACATTCAATAGCATGCACAACTGGACAGAGCTGAACTTCCGCAGCTTTCTCTCAGATAAAGGGAAGAAACCCTCTGATGTAAACGAATATAGATTATCACAGGACGAGTAATTTTCGCAATCCTGTTCCAATCATTTCATTTATCGTGGGTCAGTTAACAATAAGGTCAGCATAAGCAGTCTGCTTTTTAGATTGGGGGTTATGCTCAACACGGCGTTAAGAAGATTACTGTTCGGGCGCCAACAACAGCCTACAGTGTGGAGTGGAAAAGCTCGTTTCAAAAGAGTCGTTGGAACTTTACCTAACTTGTCGATACACAAGCTTTTCGATATGATGTGTAATGTAGTCTCGATATATTTTAGTGATAGTGTTCAATATCCCATCTGAGACGTAACACAACGAAACGACGTCAAAGTATAGGCGGTTGGGTTTTCATGTTAGCCTAGATCCAGCAAATTTTAATATGTTACTGCAATCTTGTGCTGACAAGTCACACCCCTTTGAAAATTTATATTAGGCAATGGCGTCTGTACGTCCCACACAATTTAAGAAGGCGTTTAAGAAGAATTTACAACATAAAATATAAACGTGAGTATGTAGATTGCTATCGAATTACAAAAACATGCTAAATTTCCAACTTTGGGACTAATTGAATTTTATCGAATTGATACTGGTATATTTTACACATTATTCCATCCTGAACATCCGGGTGGTGAGTTGATCTTAATTTTTGGTAAAATGGTAAAGCTTAAAGCGATGAGATTGGCAAGTGTATCCTGATTTCCTGATGGCTGAAGAATTTTTTTATTGATTTTGAAGACATTCGCAGTAGGCAATACCAACACGGAATTCTTGCTATATTTCTTGTGTCAAATTTCGACAAAATGTAATATAAGACATCGTCGAAAGCTATATATTACGCTGTATAGTGTTGTAAGGATTACATACGTTGAAGTCATGAAGTTCCCCTCATTTCTTTACTCCATTCGTTCCTTCTGCAATATGGGATAACGTAGCACATGAGTTCAGCTCTAAACGAGCATTCCTTAGAGATTTATTCTAGTAATCGGGACTCCAAAGTGGTTGGGATATCAGAGTTATCTAGTCGATAGGCAGTCTGAGACGAGCATGCTATCACTGACGACTCAGCTTTTGATGGAATAAAATCTTGCTCGCACCATGTTATTATATCAGTACAAGACAGTGCAGTGGTTCTACCTTCACTCGACGAACAACGTATGGCAACTTGGGTCGAGCAGGGGACTTCTGAGAAATCATTCAATCACGTGCTACTTTTATGGGGATTTATGTGCCCTGCAGTGTAATACAACAGACTCCATTCAGGTCCCTACATGGACTATTTTTAAGTAAAACCATGATGATGACTATGCTTTCATTTGAAACTACGGTTTAGCATGCACAGTAAACAATGACCTTGTTTAAAGAAGAACCCCAATAAAACCGTTGGCATTTGCACGTTTAACATTTATGCTATGTTGTATACCGATACCGTGAGTGTAATTGGTATTTAAGTTGACGCTGTGCAAATTAAAGACGATATTAAATTATCTCAAAATACATTCAAAATATATTTGAGCTCCCGCGAGACTTTGAATTGGTGTATTAAAACTTTAATTGAAAATTGGCTTTTACGACTGTACAGATACGACACGATACGAACAGGTTTTAATAAAATAAACTAGCATAAAAATTACTGCTTCATTCACATGCATTGTCAGTTCAGTGCAGTTTGAAAAAAACTTTTACTTTAGCCACTTAGGAGCAAATGCATTCATAGGTAACTTAATGATTATGTATGTGGGAACCTCCATTAACTTCTAACAGCATTTCTGATGCAGAC
>JAQGAP010003792.1:0-11683 GCA_034697805.1 Orchesella bifasciata | reverse complement strand
TTGTATTAATAGCAGTTTTTTGATAATTTTTCAGAGTTATATGATTTAGTTTTCTCTTGAAGAGTATTGATTTCAGCGTCTGAATGAACAATTTCCTGTTCTGTTACCATATTGAACACCAATCTCTCCATTTAGTAAATTGAATGAAACACGGATTTCAATATTCAACAAAGATGCATCCCCGATTCCGAAATTTAACAGTGAAACCTGAGTTGAAGCCACACGTTGAATGTCATACAAAAACTCTCTGGCTCATGGCTGTCATGTGGAGTACAGAAGTTGCATGTTATGTACATTCAGAGTGCTAGAAACTCACGTCATAGCGCATTAGGTATTGTTCTCTTTCAGGTTGAAACCACGAACAAAAGCTTACCACCCACTTATCTCACATTTTGTTTATGCAATGCAACATCTTGTTCCTGCATTCTTTATTGTTGACCTCATTTTAAAGCTTTTACGGGGCTTGGCCTAAGTGAGTCAAAAGGAATAACTAGATTTGACTTTTTTTCCGAGTCCAACGGAACATTGAGCTCATACCTAAATTTTGTCTGCATTTGCTTGCATTTTCCTTTAACGATATTCAGCTAGTTTGGCAAATAGTCATAAGGATAAATATTTGGAGGCATGATGCTCAGAATAGCACGGAATTAATGAAGGATACAAAATTTACTCGTAAAAATGCAAATTGAGATGCTCCCGCTGTTTCGTTGAATACTTTGTATGCATATATACTACGTAACGTATACACCTATTCAAACCTTTTATACATTATACATCAAGCATTCCGTTTGTAGCAGCACAGCAGACCAAAGTTGTTCAAGGAAACTCTAATAATCAAGTCACACACTCCATATGTGTGGATGCTGGTTTGAGTGTGTGTGGAGTTAGTATAGCGTACCACTAGCTGAATGAAGGCAGTGCTGTGTCGTACCATACGATGGCTGGCTGTAATACATGAACTTTCGCTAAAAACAACACCAAAGTGTCTGTGATTTCGCCCTTTTTTGAGGTTTCAATGAAAGCTGTAATGAGAGGCAACTGTATAGCATGATTTTCCAAACTCAAACGCACGAACGATTAGAACCAAAAGCCTCTACGTGAAAGTTATCACGGACAGTGTAGAAGTGAGCTGGAATTTATGAATTTAATTACTCTAAATGAATTTGGTGCACTTCATGTATATTAATTTAAAGAATGTTAGCATTACTTGACTTTTCTCTGAAAGTGTACGCTGCACATTATTTAAGTGTTGTGCATGTAGTTATGAATTCACTCGTCTCATTATAACGCTGTTGTTGTACAAAAATGTATGTGTACAAATAATCATGGCATTTGTTGGAAATTACATTGCTACGAACCGCTATTCTGAGTTCCAGCATGACGGAAATCGTAAAGGGTGTAAGTAATCATATGTTGCGCAACGGCTTCACGGTATTGAATCTATAGGACATCCAGGGGATTTCAATATTCCCATTTTGTAAAATTGTTTCCAGGAAGTTGTACGTAAAATGGATCACTGGAAGACATAGCTTGGAAGGCAATTTTTCTTAAATTCCTAATGAGTTGGATGTAATGTCTTAAAACTCGAAAGTAATTGTGCAATTCATTCATTATAGTTGATGGGTAACTGGAGAATGCTTTTGGGAGTCTGTACTTCCTTGTGTGTGCGTATTTAGCAAGATATCCTGTTGGAAAAAGAAAGTAAGTGAGCTGAACTTTCTTCTTTCCAGCTCGGCTTCCAGTAACTGGTGCTGGTACAGTTGGGATATCGATCCAAGTTGTCATGCTATGGTATTCTTCACAACGCATTGCATTTTTACATTTTACAAACAACTAGTTTTTGTGCTTGAAACTCACGGCAAATATAGTCACATATAACAGACCTGGCCAAACCTGCTGTTTTACTTCCTTCCTATGATTTGGTTTCCTTTAACATTCTGGGAAAACATAATGGGGTTCAACCGCTCAATTCAAGGTATTCCGAGTTTCTCATTTCCACTCTTACGCAAACGGAGATTTTGAGTTTGTTGACAGTCTTTAGACTTGATGCCTACATATTTTGGGTTGCGTATGTTATACGGATCGGATTACCCAGTTTACTCAACTTTTCCTATCGATTGTACAGAATTTTTGGCGTTACCCAAGCATTGTTGTAGGTTTTTAGAACACTGCATTTAAATTAAGCCTTTAAAGTCAGCCTTCAAAGTGCATATAAGCTAGTATTCACAATTTAAATATTACGTTCTCAACAATATAAAACCACTCGCAATATAAAAAGGGATGCTTGCATTTGGCCGCTCGTTGTGCATCTGTTGTGCTTGCCCATGGGTATGCTTTTAGTGAAAGAATGGCCACAAAAAAATAATATTACCTTCTCTTGTCTACCAGAGATGATACCATGTATTATATTCGGCATTATTGTTCTTTAGATTACACATCATGTCATATATAATGTGCTTGAGGGAGGTGACCTTGATCCACTAGTCAGCGCATGCCATGGTACATTGGTTGATAAAATGATGATGTAATATTGTGTAAATCTCTGGTTTTAACCCAAAACTTATCCTGGTCTGGTCGCTGGTCATATAATGTATTAATTTCCACACAAACGATGAAATACGTATACAGTTAAATGCTCAATAATACTGACATTGAGGATGATCAACCGATCTTATTGCGAGGTTTTTCTTTCGCATGTTCATTCATAAGATTGAGACCATGAGGTCTGTACCAGATTTTTGAACATCACTATATACCAACCACTTTGTACAAAGTAATTAAAAAGTAAATGTCAAGAGTATGTTTGGATTTGGGATCCCATCATGTGAAAGAAATTAAAACAATAATAAGAGAGAAACTGAAATGTGCGTAGCAAACATTTTACAAAGTTCTTTGTAAAAGAGATGAGAAGCAGAACACGGGAAAAACAAGCGTTCAACCTGGCATTTCAGTATCAAAGGGAATATACAGTTTCTGAGAATAAAAGTAAGCAAGTGGTGGTAGAATTCCTTGAAAGAAGCACTTATAGATACATGCGTGTGTAGCCTTATTTTTTTCAATGCTCCTATATTATCTCATGCTACCATTTATAATCTGCAGTTTTATGGATGTTTTAATATACCTAACATTTATGCATCTATGTTAGTTGTAAGCGAAGCAGAAGGAAGCTCGCTTCCACCACTACTCACTCACTCTTTTATTCCACTATCACATCTTCTGGTGAATACTCTGACTAATAATATGCAGGCAAGTGTGTGAGTGAGTAAAGGAATAGGAAATACCATTACATGTTTTTCTCTTTCAGAACTACATACTATGAATCATAGTCGATGTATTTGTGTATACCTCTCTGGTATACGTATACTTCTTGGTTTGCATTGCATAGCTATCCTATTACGTGTTTTATCCATCCTTTCATCTATCTCTCCTTCTTGTAGTAGACAAAGATGCAAGAGTTTATATATCAGTCAAGCGTTAGCTTCTTAAGTTTGCTATCGTATTGTAAGAGAATATCACACAGGAACTTGAAAAACTTTTTGTATCTTATATGCTTGTCTTTAAATATATATATCCTGCCTAGTACTTCATACAGACAGGAGAATTTCTTTCCTTCACATTCTGTTTTCACCTAAATTTTTCCCTCTAGTTCGTGTCACTAACGTTGGTGCAATATTTCTTGTTTCCTCGTCCTCCCAAAATGTCATCTTCAACTTGGCATGCAATGTATTCCGTTTTTCCTCATTTTTTCTTGTGCTGATTATGCATTCGTTGTACTGCAAGTGGCATAACGTGCCATTATTGACTGGTACTGCACAAAAAGTCACGAATATCTGATTTTTATAAACAGTGCTACATCTCCTATACAATTAAGGGTATGGTTATGGTTTGAAATGCTTTTGCTCCATGCGTTGAAAGAAGAATAGTAATATAATTACTCTAGGATGGGTTTTACACAAACTTCAACTGAATAGACTAAAGATTCATACTGTTCGGATAGTATTGAACTATAATCTTTGTTAATCGTAAAAAAAGTCGGTGGTATCCCTCAAAGTTTTTAGCATTATGCCAAAGTTTGTCAAGTACATAATTTACATTGATGTAGGTCACTGATTATTGATCATTACTGATCCAGTTTGGGTGTTTGGGATGGGAGGCACTAATGAGCTTGATAATGAGTATTGGCGATCCCAACCTAATGACAGCTGATGACTGTGAAAAAGAAGATGCACAAATCAGGCCATGATGTAATTGATGCTGTACTTAAACTTAGCATTCTAGAATTGCTTGCCAGGCGTCTGGATGTGGGGTTTATGCTATATAGTCTTTGATGTAAAAAGTCGACGTACTGTTCAAATGAGTATGTATAGTAAAATAGTAATGCTTGCAAAGCACACTTGAAAAATGAGTATGTATAGTAAAATAGTAATGCTTGCAAAGCACACTTGAAAGGACTGACGTATCCGCGTTGGTCCGTTTTGTAAGCGAATCCCACTTGGCAGCAATCTAAGATGTTTGCCAAGAAATCAGAATGTCAGTAGGAGATCATGAGATATTCGTGTCTCTTTTGTAAGTGCTGCAGATTCTACGATAACATGAGATACTAGATGCATAGCATGGCTCATTGTCAGTTTTGGTGCATATTGCACTACACGCGCTTCCTGAAAATTTATCCATTTCGTCATCTCGCCTTTGAATAGTTTGAGCTCACTGTGAGTTCTCTTGCAAATGGATAGATAGAAATCGGTTCCTGATATTTGCTGCAAAACAGTTTCCGGATAGATATATTTGTGAATCGAAAATCAAATGCTGATAAAACAGTAAATTGCAAACGCGCTGCAAGAGTTAAAAATGCAATTTTTTAACTAGTGGAACTATAAATAAGCCCCGGATTATTATAATAAAAGTTTGCATAGTAGCAAATGGGTGTGCCAATGCCAAGTAATTTCCATTCCATAAATTCCATTGATTGGATAGTGTCGTGGGTTCATGCTCACAGGAATAACAATGTTACACCGATCCTGGGGTATTGTGCTACTTCTGTTTAAATTATCGGTTACTAGTTTAAACGCAAGTTGCTGCATTGTTATACTGTCAAAAACTTAATACTAGCTTTAATTTCAATCCAATTTATGTTGTTACATAGTTATGACCTATAATAAATATCTTGACATTATACTATTAGATGGCACCGACTTAGACACTTACATTTGAAGAAAACTGCTGACTCGACAGGGTACAGCACTAATGTAATAACTGGTGGTATCGATAACAGATACTGCAAAGTGCACCTGCGTTCTTCGCATGAGCAAAACAAACAATTAGCACATGCACTCTGCGTTGCGACATGCAACTCGCCAAGGCAGACCATGACAAATATGTGTATCGTTTAAATTTATCTCAAAGTCTTTGCAAAGGAATCACATTGTAATGTCAACTGTAATCTCACAACAAATAGTGAAGACGGATACGTAAAACCATTTTGGGTTCGACATTAATATTTTATAAGCATATTAGCACACAAAGTTTTTTTTACTATTGAGCACTTTGTTTGTATGTACATATACTAGTATGTCTGAGATATATACTTACATATTATGCATATATATACTTATATTCGCGCATGCATAATTCGGCTGCGTTGCACCTTCAACTGTCGTCTTTTTTTATTGGCACTATAAAAAAGTTGAGCAAAAGCTGAACTTGTACACAGAGTTCATGGCTGTCCTCCAACTTACCTACCAAGATTTTGCTTTCAACACTGACATAAATTACAGCGCGCAGCATGCAAGAGTAAGAATGACTCTTGAAAGCATTTCTTTTCGTGTCCCATTATGTATTATTAATTTGATCGGTGGATTTAAATGAAACTGCTTGATGATAAAGTTTTTGCTGATACGCAAATGAATCTCAATAAGCATCATCCAGTATACATTAGAAGAATTAGGGAAAGTTGTTTTACACACATTTTCCGTCATTATCTCTATTAAAGCAGTGTTCTATTATGACTACAATCCAGAGACGGATGGATGAAATGAATGAACACCCTCATGCTTCATGCTTCATATGACAATCAAAAGGTGTATCGGACATGAGTTATATGCCTAATGGATTTAGAGCTCAGTACAGTAGTTGCACCCTTCTTCTAGCGAACTTCCATCCCTCGTTTTATTATTGGAGATAAATAATTTTTTATTGTGTTTATTTTTCGTTTAAATCATTGCGTTTTCTACAAACTTGCCTACAATTTTAACATGACTGAAAATGTCATCAGTCATCCTATCCTACAAGCTAAGATACACGTTTAGGCTCACAAGAGCCCATCTGAATTTTCAAAACTTAGACTTGCTACCAGTAAAATGTTATATTTAGCCAACAATTTCCTACACTACTTTCTGTAAAGAAATTGAGTTATCGCAGAAAATTTTATTTACATAGTTCAATATACCCCAACCCTGTACATTCATTCCCTTATGAATCTATTTGTCAGTATTGCAGGATTGCATCATCACTTGATGTTGAGTATTCAGAAAGAACCACTCAAGCTTCTATACAGTGTTCTTATTTCTTCTGCGGACAAGTAAGATTGTTTTGCTGTAAATGACGTGAGATGATAAAACGATCAAACAAACTGAGCAGCGCATTAAATGCTGAATCTCCTACACAAGATTGTTGTAAAACATGTACGGGTACATACATATCTCCTTCTCACAGGCACCACCTTATGAAAGTTTGGTTGTGAAGGTCCATTAGTAGCCTTCCTCTTCCTCCACAAGGAAAATGTAAACTGGTAAAACCAAATATCATGGATAGCATACATATAAATTATATGTATGCTATCCATGATATTTGGATATTATATGATATAATGGATGAAATGTTTTTAATGGGAGAGATTGTGTGCGAGTATTATGCCTTTCCATGTCATACCCATGTTGCTGCAGTGGGACCTGGCAGCGAGAGGGAGAGTCTTTGTGTTTTCTGACTTCACTTCTCTGCTTTACTGATCTTCACCCTTCGGATCAGGTTCATACTCGCTGGAATGAATTGCAAAAAGTCTTATGTGAAATGGCGAGAATTTCTCTCTGATGTCTGTAGAAATGAAATGGTGTGGAACGCTTATTGGAGAGGAAAGCGGATGTACTGAACATGTGCTGTGGCTAACTGCCTAAATTTTAGAAAAACTATCATGGAAATTTCAAACTTTAATTTGGAATAGCAAAATTTATGGTATTTATATGAATTATCCTTTGGCATTCATTCACGAATTATAAAATTAGTCATTTTTTAATCATTGACCTGCAGGGTCAAGTGTACAAGGAATTCTAACTATTTTTTATGTCTAACCCGAACCTGTTCCTTGATTTAAACGGGTTAGCCAACATTTAGTTCGAGTTGCCCTCATTCGTTCAACTTTTTTCAAATGAAATGGAAAATGAGTCGGAGGTCCTTTGAAAATGGACGCTAGGTCAGTAAAGTCAAAAGGCAACCATCTGTCACTCGCCTCAGGTATATCAACTCCAGTGTTATATCTGCAAACAAATTGTAAATGCCATGCTAGAATGCACATCAGACAATAGCAATCAGCAGCATCATCCAACCTGGCGAAAGGAACCGTCAGGGTAAATACAAAGTGAGCGAAATGAAGCGGCTTACGGATGTTAATGGAATGACAGAAAATTAAGTCAAGGCTAGGCGTGCAATGCAAACTTGATATCGTATCGAATGACAGTAATTGTAAATACGTATGCAGAAAAAGGATGATGATGATAGATGCAGTGCTGTTTTTCAGACTCGTCTTCCACAAGCATTAAAGGATTGCATGATGTAGTATAGCTTATTTTCCCATTTGCTAGCATACTGGTGACTGCTTATATGGGATACTACACAACTCGTGTATTAATACAAGGCACTTTAGAATTTAATTTTCTTGCACTGAAGGTATCATATGCACGCATTATTAGCTTACTACTGATCACTTCAATTTATTTAATAGTCATTGTCCATATCGACCTTTCTGAAAAAGCCGGTATAGCTCTACCGGCATTTGCAACATGAGAAAATGTTAAATTCACCCGTAGTATGACTTTGCATAAGTGAAGACGAATATCGTCAAATGATTGCAAAAACCATATTAATTCTGTGTAATGGTAGTTGTAAACAGTGGAAGAACTCTGACGTAAACAAAGAAATCTAATGCCACACACGATGATAGCGAGCGCTGTGGTTAATAATGCTTAGGTATTGTCCTTTATGTGAACGCACAAGGAGGGTTCGTCTACTTGTATTAGTTTCATTTCATTCATTGATGTACATACGTTCAATGTAATGATAGATATGAATACGAGCTGACTTTTGCATTGCCTTGTACGTTTCATATATTTGTTTTTCAAGCTGCTGTTTTGTAGTATGTAAGTTATCGTACATGTATTGAATTTGAGTGAAGAATCCTTGCTAAAAATTTCATCTCTCCGTGCGTCTCACGTAGCTGTATTCTTAGAACTCGGAATGACTCTGTTGGCTGCTACAAAGCAACAATGTTTATAAGCAGTTATTTACTATGTATTTGGATGCGCTAATAAGAACTGCTTAAAAAGTAAGTTGAAGAAACACTATTATTGATATTTAATTCAGATTTGTAACTCACTTTGAGCCATGTGCGCAAAAAGTCTTAACGTAAGTAATACAAATATATGTAATCATTATACGTCTGAATGACGGTGAAAGTTTTTTCCAACATTAGCCTTTCTTTCAACATTTCTGGAAGTGTAGAGAGCGATGCATCCACAAAGTCGCACAAAGTAAGGATCACCGTCAAAGCTTTATTATGCAAAAGTGATTGGAAAACCCAAAGCCGCACTTGATTGTCAAATTGTAATTAGCGACTGAAAAATGACTAATGTGCACTATCTCTAGCCATTTATCCTTTTCAATCTCATTCTTGTTCAGTGAGGAATCTGAGCACCCAGAACTTTTCGCTTTCTTTCGGTTCACTCAGTTTCTGCAGCAGGGAGATGGACAATAAGCTAGCTTTCTTTCCATTTCGCTATTTTGTTGATTCTGTTGCAGTATGTGGGGAGCATGTTCCTGCCATTATAATTAAGGGACTCCAGGGATCGATGGAATTCCAAAAAGGCAAGGTCTTCTAATACGAGTATGGTTATCGCTTCCAAAGAAGCAGTTTTGACTGCTACATTCACAAAACCTACATGAGTGAGACCACGACTTTGTGCAGAGCCAGCTACTATAGTTGTCTGTTTCCGACTTTTCAATCTGGGAGCGAGTTGCTGAGTTCGCTATCCTATGCTCAACAAAAACTTCACGTATACTATTATTACATCCACTTTGTTTCCAGATGATGTTTCATATAGTAAGAAGCTGGAGAAGACATTGGGATAAGTATGGAACGGAATGCATAGGGAAGAAGTTGACAAGAAAATGGAAGGAGAAGGAGTTCGATATATTATATTGTGGGAGAGAGGAAAATCGTGGTGGCAGTGAATACTTAAATTTAGAGGAAGGTGCTTATGGCTTATACTTATAGCGTTGCACTAGAAAAACGGAACAAAGGGAAGGGCTTTACATGATTGTAGATATATGTATATATCTATTCGTATACATCCCTAGTAGGGATTCCCTACATAGATCTGCTAATATGTATGTATGTAATATTACTATCGTTCCGATGTTGCAATAGATTCGTTTCCCAGAGAAAGGACTCAACCCCTACATATACTTCATTGCATTTAATAGGACAGTAAAGCCAGAACGAGCATTAACTGGCAAGAACTGTTACACTATTCCTTGTTTTATAGTTGCTTCAATGACCTGTGCGTCTTTGTTTTCTTTGAAGACTGTAAGGTATTAGATTTAATTAATTTTGTGCGCTTTGTCTAAAAACTACATTACACTGCCATGCAGTTATTGGGATCCCGTTTTTCTTTAATTTATAATTGGGTAATAACGTTAGCTTAGAGGTAGCTGTCACGAAAAGTTCACAGGTTCTCAATGGAATGGAATACGAAAAGAGAACTACTTTGAAATGCGCATTTTTATTCCAAAAATGCAGCGTGTATGTAAACAACAAATTCATTCACAATTTTCATATTGAAGAACATCATTGCAATTTTCAATGTACAATAAGTTTGTGCCTGGAAAGTTCATATTCAAATGATAAGGTTAAAGAGAGGATGACTAATTTGAATTCTATGCCCAAGTTCAAACTAAGAAAACGTCGCCATATGTTTTAGAATAAAAAACTAGCAGGATCAGAAGGCATCAAGCCTTGCGCTTTTCGTTCTCGTTTGAAATGTTTCAGGAATAGAAAATTCTGAATTTAGTCAAAGCTACGCAACTGGAATACTCTATTCGGTACCTACACATCCCTATATTGCGTTTGCGACAGTATATACGTAGACATACATGCATAACCAACCGTTATCTACTACTAGTCGGATCCTGCACATATATAGTTTTTGCTGAATGATGTACACACTACAAGTGAGCTTGATTCGTTTGAAGTTGAGAGCATTATGGGAAAGCAAACCTTGCTCCAAAAATGGTGACGGCTGTTAGACTCTTGTGGAAAGACGTAGTTCATGAACGATATAAAATGTACTTTTGCCTTTCTCCGAATTGAGAGAAAGGAAGAAGCTGTATGTCGCTAGTAAATGGAATGCTAGTATGTTCCAAGAAGCTCAATCGGAGGATTTGGTAGCCCGACAATTCTTTATCTTTACATATTTTTAAGAAAGAAAAAAGTCAGCTATTTTATTATACTGACAGTAACGCAAATAACAGTAGGACAGCTAGCAAAAAAGATCGAAATTGTGGTAGTAACTTTTGATATAACAAAAACTTATGCACTTCTCCTGTTCCGCTGCAACTTGATTACTTCTGTTTTATATACCACGAACCATTAACAGCCTCCATTGGAAAACAAAGCGAAAATGAGGCTCAGAGAAAAATGCAATGTGTTCAACTTACCATTAAAAATTTATCTTATTACATCGTTCGTCTTTAGCCAAATGATGGCTTGTAGCAGTAGCAGATGACATGCGACCGAACTATACATTATTATTTGATAGTGAAAGAAATGTTGTTGACTGTTTATCTTTTACTTTCTTCTTGGGAAAATCTTGTGACCTCCTTTGGCATTTCAGTCAAGTGTTTTTGTTTTTGTTTGCCCAATCTTCAACATGAAACATTTCCATCTCCATACAAAATTCCAAATGACCTTGCATTATCCTTATCAAAGACGTAACGTATGTCCCAAAAGAATGATATAAATTGATATAATATACATAATATGCAAGTAGTCTAATTTTATGTACATACATACAACATACACATGATACGTAGACATTTGTGTAGTGCTGTATTAATAAAAATCATATACCATTGATTTCGATTTTCATCTATTGATTGTAAAGAATTAAATCCTTCTTGTAGTTATATATGACGTACAAAGTACTTATTCTCAAGTGCGTAGATACATCAAAAGTTGTGCTGGTACTTTGTGAGTATTTACTTGCTTGTATAATATTAGCAAATGGCGAAAGTTGCCACATGCCAAAACTCAATAGTATTACCAAGAGATTAACTCAACAAAATGGAATCCTAATTCCAAGAAAAATATTGTTGACACTATGAGCGTCGTAGTTCGTAATCCTGAACTAGGACTTAT
>JAQGAP010003791.1:0-11685 GCA_034697805.1 Orchesella bifasciata | reverse complement strand
TGTCATCCATCATCATAATAATATATTATATTGCTGAAGGTACGCAACGTCGATATTAACTTTTTACAAATTACATTTTAGTACAGCAGCAATAGAGAG
Source organism: Orchesella bifasciata (assembly GCA_034697805.1). Lineage (NCBI taxonomy): Eukaryota > Metazoa > Arthropoda > Collembola > Entomobryomorpha > Orchesellidae > Orchesella > Orchesella bifasciata. Next base: position 11,586 of record JAQGAP010003791.1, on the reverse strand, counting down.
CATAAATCAGCGCAAGGATCGTCTTGTTCTCATTCATTTAAGCTTTTATACAACCAGAAGAAGAGCAATTAGCAGAGAGATTGAAAGAACAAAAAGAAAAAGAGAAATGCAACATTTCTTCGCTTGGCATTGGCATCTTATGAAATTGTGTATCTTGGCTTGATCTTTTGATATCATTATTAAAATGGAGTTGAAAAATGATGTCAATGTCAGGTGTATTTTTTATATATTTATGCATAACATTAATCTTTTATAGTTTTGATTCTCAGTCAAAATATAAATTCCATTTCATCTTATTGTACTGTGGTATTTTTTAAAATGTGATGTTGGTTTGAGAGCTCCATATTCTTTGTGTATTATGGTTTGGTTGGTGATAACTTTTGTTTGATATCCATAATAATAAAAAGTTGCTTACGTTCAGCAGTTAAACATAACAGCATTCATTTTTTAATGTCTGATGTCACCCAGTACACAACCATATATATCATATATGTATGTATTGTTTCTTGTATATTATTTTTAAATGTATATAACTCCTATCATCATCATCATCATAAATTGAATATTTTTTTATGTAATATGTATATTATTGTGATTCATTTCATTCATTAATAATATTATTATGTATATTACATTCAACGCTACAGACTAAACACACGAAATAAGATTTTCCTCCTCTCAAGTTTCTTCCTCATGTTCGTAAAACAGTGTCGTGAATTAAATTAAATTAAATTAAATACAATACAACTTGACAAAAAAAACTAGAATGTTAGCAAACAATAATAATATATTAATTAATGTAATTATGATAAATCCATCCTTAAATTCATTGAGAATGCAATCGTATTTATGTAGTAGCAACATAATCTGTGTGTGTAAAGAATACATTAATATAATTAACTCAGGAAAAAAAACAAAAAGCAAAAGAGAAACAAAAAAATGACTTGCAACATAATTATACAATAATAATAACGTAATTTCCTGCAAATACACATAACATATTATATATGAACCTTGAACTACCAAGGGAAGTTATGTCCAATGCCATTTTTTCCATTGCCGCAAAACAAAACTGAGAAAAAAAATTGACAAGTTGTTTTTTCAACCATTCTCAATCCAATCAGTCGAATTTTGTCATGTCATGCAAAACGCGAGTAATTTACTTAGTCGTGAGTTCTCAAATTGTTTAAATAATTATGATAATAATGATATACAACCAAGAAGAATGTGCACATCACGTATCTAACACAGAGGTGATATTGTATTTTGATACTACATGTTTTTTTTCATACAAACAAAACGCTAGATGTTCTCATCGTCAAAATATTGCAACAAGAATTGAATCCGACATCCGACTTTCACCATGATTTTTGTTGTATGAATATTTGTTTGTTTGTTTCTCTGATAAGTTGATTCTGATGATTTTCATTGTAAAATCCAATGTTGAGATGTTACAATTCAATATACAATACAATACATTAATGTATATATCGTAGATATTAATAAAAAAAGCTCTGCTGATTGGAGTTTGCGAAGAGCTTCCCAAAAAGAAAAGTTAAGTATGATGTTTTGAATAATAAATAAGCAGCCCGGTGAATTATTATGTTGGTTGATATTGATATTTGATGTAAAAAACCAGTGAAAACATCCCTTTGGGAGAAGAGCAGCGAACAACTTGTGTGGTCTTTTTTTATGTTGAACTATACCCTCTTTGATGATGTTTCTGCTAACAAGACCGTTTCCAAGAACGAGAAGTGATTATTGATTTGATGACGATAAGAGTTTTATATTGATTGAGAGCGAGATTTTTTTGTTTGTTTGGTTTTTTGAAGATGAATGGAACAGACAGAGAGAGGCAGTAGTTTTTTTGATGTTTCTTTAACGGAACAAACCTGGTCCTGATCCAAAAATGAACGGCTCAACTCTTTGCCTCGTAAAAGCTCATGCCGAAAAAGGCGAAGAGAGAATCGTGTGGATACAAAGTACAGAAATAAAATATATGTGTGAGAGAGATATGGCAGCAGAGAGAGAGAGAGAGAGTTATCATATTTATAAAAGATTGAAAATAAAAATAAAGACATTTTCTCCAGTAATCAGCTCAATAGCAAGAGTTGAAGAACAGAGACAGAGAGTTCTTATTTCCATGTTTTTAGAAAAAAAGTCAAACAAAACAATGATGAGATAGAAATATGCTTTTCCCCAGCTACTTTCTGATATTATACAGCAGACAGACAGAGAAATATATTATGTGCCTCGCTATATATTATTTTAATTCTATACAGTATGAAGTAGTATAGTAATTGGTTTTTCTTCTGTTTTTTTTGTAGGTAGGTAGATAATTTTTTTTAGGTAGGTAGGTTGCTTATTATTATTTTTTCTCCTTTTGCATTAAATTGTAGTAGTAACTCTATAATATTGGGTTGCCTTGATAAAAGTAGGGAAGGAAAGCTCCATCTAATATCCAGCCAATTCTGCAAATGTCTGATCCATTTCGTCCGCGATATTTTTATATTTCTCTTTTTCGTTGACCAATTCATCTGAAAGTTGAGCAAAAAAATAAAAACAAGATTAGAATCCTCTTCAACCCAGTCTAAAAACTCATGAAGATGAGAACTCATGGAGTTGTATGTAAAAAGCATAATTCAAAACTCAAGCAACAGCAGCAGCCCACACCCATGATAAAATTTCACATTTCACTCACACACTCAAACAGAAAAAAAATAGATTTAGAAGCATTTTATCTAATACAGCTATATAATATCTGTATATATTACACTATCAACTATAATAGTTCTAATTGTATATAGTCGGCTATCGCATCTGTTGAACTTCTGCTTTTCACAGATGTTCACTGAATTAAGCTCTAGAGGAAAAAATAAGTCTGCTTCGATATTTGGAGCAGTGGAGTAAAGTTTTGCAGGGTAATAAAAACTATTGTGTATGCAGAAAGGGATATGCAAGCTATGAAACGCAATCTAGTCCTTTCTAACTCAAAAAAACGTGCTCAATTCAATCAAGGGAGGAGATATACACATTGTTTCAGTTGTCCATTGCAGTGCCACCCGGGTTCTAGCACTGGCTCAAAAATTTGGTCAACTATTATCAATATGAATGGGTGTGAATTCAGGGAAAGCAACCTTCATCGACTTGGTACGATGGGTTTATCACCAGAATATCATTCATTGAGAAGAAAAAAATGGAGAGGGGAAAGTAGTAATTGAAGGTGGTTTTGGTATAATATAAAACAGTAGGAATAAAGGGGAAAACAAGTAAAAATAATAATAATATCGTTCACCACAGCACAGGGAGGAGTCTGTTGTACCAATAATGACAACCTAAGACTTCGGAGAAAGTAAAAGTTTGGAGATTAAAACATGAACTAAAACTCAGCTAAAAAAGGAGAGGAAACGGGGGAACACGAAACAAATGAAAAAAAAATAATAAATAAAAAGTGGCTGACTAACATGAACCAATTTTAGACGAATACAAAGAGACACCGAACAAGTGGTGAAATGGGGATAAGAACTTCAACTTATTTTTGACAAAACTCAATGTTTCAGGAGACAGGACATTTTTTTTACGAGAGAAGAACACTAATTGATGAGTGAAGTGAACGAGCACGGAATTAAACTGGAAGCAGCAATGGACGGCATGTTTAATAGCCAGTGAGCTCGGAGAAGGTGGCATCGAGCTCGTCCGTAATTGACTTGTATTTCTCCTTCTCGTTGACCAATTCGTCTGCAACAGCATAAGTAACATGAATGCTAACAACTAGTAGTCTTTTTACTCTCAATTACACGTTAGACATCGACCAGGAAAGAAAAAAGTGACAGAAAAGTGTCACTCTTTCATGGTCTGTCAAAATACCAACAAAGCAGATAGGATGAAACGCTCAGTATAGATTATATAAATAATGCTCCTACATTACCCGAAATACGTTATACTAAAATTGTACATCTATGCCATAATGCTGCCACCTGCTTTTTCTGCGGCAATTATTTGGCAATTGTAAAACAAATAAGCCGATACTTAATAATATTTAAATTGGGTTATCAAATATAATAATTATCATCTTAAAACAGCAACTCACAGGACCAGAATTCTGAGGGCATAATTATTTTTTTTTTGCAAAAGAATCATCACACAGCCCTTTTAATTCTGACAAAATGTACTGGAAACTAAAAAATTAAATCATTTTGCTGTGGATTAGGATCAAAGGCTATAAATATAAATACTTGGTTTCAAAATAAAATGGAGAGAGAAAAAATTATGTACACATACTGAAAGGGGTAAATTTCAACATGGGTTTGTTTCCGAATTTTTTTTAAAGAAAGAATTTTTATAGGTAAATGTGTGTAGGCGAGGGACAGGGGGCAGGTGTACTCCAATTTTTTAATATGCAGAGAGTTCGGAGAAAGTTCCATCCAAGTCATCGCAAATTGCCTTGTATTTCTCCTTCTCAGCAACCAGCTCATCTGTACAATCAGGTTTATTACCGTTTCAAATGTGCATTTTTTTAAAGAGATTTGTTTTTTTGTTCGTATCGTTATTCTACACGTTTGTTTAACAGCAGCAGCAGCAGTAGGAAGAAGATAAGAGTTGCTTTGTACTTGAAGCTAATAATACGCTAGTGTATAATACTAATATTATAAGAGTGCAGTAGCAGTAGCAAAGGAAATGTAAGCCACCGAGTGAGATTCCCCTCCCGAAAGTAGAAACGAAATGGAAAAGCTAAAAGATTTTTTTCTTTATCATTCATACTGGAATTCCCCAAGAAGCTTTTGCCAAAATTGGACACTCCTACATGGAGTAGGAGTTAATATTGGCACGCACAATATAAAGGTGTGCATTTAAAAGCTCTGTAGCTCCTCCACCACCTACGCAATTTACGTTTTTTTAGCTTTTGAGCGTTGTTTTGCTAATTTTTTGAAAAATTGAATTATACATGTTTTGAATATCCTGCAAAGTGGCCTCCATTTCCTCCGTTAGTAATCTGCTTTTCTCCTTTTCGCCAATCAAATCATCTATACATAAACGTAGATATATAGATATATAGTAAAAATGCGTAAGATAATAATAATAAATTATAGAGATCAATTACGTAATAATATAGGAATATATATGTAATTGACGAAGAAATAATGAACTGAAATCGCGCGATATATATGTGGCAGCAAAATAAAAGAAGTCATTAATAAATATTCAAACATAAAGTTGCACAGAGCTAATTAAAATTATCTGGCATATGAGTATGTACTTACACAAATTAGAGATAAATTGAGTGAATGGATTTGAAAGAAAATTATTTTTAAAGAAAGATGACATTTATAATAATATTGGAATGGTAAGGGTAAAAAATCAACAAGTATCGTACCTTCCAGCCTGTCGACTTCCTTCTGCAATTTCTGCACGGATCTCTCAGCGAATTCGGCACGAGCTTCAGCCTGTGTCATTCCCCAATTAAAATGACATATTAGTTTCAAATTCACAGTAGGTTTAGAAAGTCATGAAAAAGCTAAGCGTATATGGTTTGCAGTCAATGGGAAAATCGTTCCCGAAAGCGAGTCTTTGAAGCAAATTATGTCGGTATGTGTTTTGTGGAATGTTGGTTGGCAGCAAAAAAATTATCGTCATTCAAATTTCAATCCAAACAACACAAAAAGAAAGTTTGTCCATAAATAGAGCTATAATGATTGTCCATTTTTTTCATTCTATAAATTTGTAAAACTTGTAAGTCTTGTATAAAAATTGAAACAATTAAAAATAAACTATATTCACGTAGGTTAACTGAAGCTAATTAAATGTAGGCTAAGTCACTGGTTAAATAATGTGAACTAAATTCAAGCATTGGTTGAAAAGCAATTAAGTTATTACGGCAGTCTTCAGGTACAGCTTACGATGATGAATAGTAAGCATATTCTGTATATCCCGCAAAGTGAGAAAGTGAAGCTCATCAGTGGAGTGTATAAGTACTTACTTCTTTCAGGGCATCAGAAATTGCACGCAACTGCATCGAATAAGTTTCTTCCATTTGTGAAGCCTTTTTTTAATTGTGATCCAAACATAAAATCAAAAACAAAACACCACACCGTGCAATTGTTAAACAAAACCAATTAGTTTGGATTTATTATTGTGATTACGATCTAAATATAACACACCAATAATCAAGCACATTTAGTGATCATATGCAAATACACAAACCACACCTAACGTTAATTTTATCAGTGAATGAGATATGAGATCTCGCTGGGGTGAACATAAAGCTATGCAAACCATTTCCCTCATAATGATTTAACGCGTGAGGTGATCAATTAAATACCTTATGCTTATGGACACACATTAAATACGTGATGGAGAAAACTATCACACTAGACAAATTTACTAAATTAATTCAAACGAGAAAGATTCAAAAGATTCGTTTAAAGAAGTAGAAGTTTATAGAGGAAGAAGGGTGAAACTAGGTGGAAATTGGGCAAGGTGTACATTGATACTTTCTACAATTTATTTCTGAAAAGGTTTACCTTTTCTACGATTTCTGTGATACTTTTAATTAAGGTTTTAATGAGGATGATTTACCAGATTAACTAATTTAGTAAACTCTACGTATTCTACGTTGATTTGAAGCGCTACTAAACTAGTACGGTAAGTACTATAGCGGAAGCAGTACTGTTTTACTTTCTCCAATGTTACTTTTACCGGCTACTACGAAATGACGTATTGTTTCCAGTATTTCCCTGCTACTGAGCAGTAATACGTTTCAACTACTTTAGGAGGTGTTGGAAAGACTGTCCACATAATACTAAGGTCGTCAGTAGTAAAATGGAAGAATAATATTGAGAGAAAAGCTAAGAAACAATCGAAAGGTCCATTTTTCGTTGATATCTTCTACATCTAATTTCAACAAGGAGCTACAGCTACTCCAAGCATAATATTCTGTCAAGAACGGTTGTCACTTTTATCAAGTCTGCACAGAAGGAAAGAAGGAAGAGAGCGTAAACAGCGCTTAGAAGAAAAAAATGCATTGCATATTGCATCAACGCTTATGGCTGATACCTCCTTTAGCCGTGTGGACAGAATCTTGATCTGTGTCTTATACTCCTCCTCACGTTGATTCGCCTAATCCAAGGCAATTTGCAAGCAAATTAACACACAAAGTTAAAGTTTCTTCTTGCAACAAGACATTCAATTCAAGACGGGTTAATATTCATAACCTAAAACTTCTTATATGGTAGTAGTTTGGCATAAACAATCAACTCTTCTACTAATACCGTCCTTGTGGAATTCCTACATAACTTAACATTAACATAGCATGAGACGAGAACAGAACGAGACAGCATCGACCAAACGATACGATGCACACTTGTACACTGGACGAGGTGAAGGTAGAAGGGATTTAAAGAGACTTGAGGATAGAAATAAAAAGCAAGCTAGTCTGAGTAAAAAAACAACAATAAAAACCGGAAGCAAGCAGAGTGGGTGAAAAGAGTAGTCGTACTATTTCTTTTAGTACATAAAAACTGCAGGAAATGCTACAAAAAATCAATTCACTCATCAGATCAGCAGATATGTCTTCAAAAAAATGTTTGTGTGTGGGTGATAACGTTTGGGTCCGAATAATATTGATGTTTGAAAGCAGTTGTCAGCAGGGTTTGTAAAATTTGTTGCTTTCGAGTTCGTGTCAAAGTCAATCTTTCGACACTCAAAAAAAAAGTATACCTGCTTGAGTCTAGCAGTAAGAATTTTGATCTGCTCTTTGAATTCATCTTCTCGTTGACGAGCCTGATTTTATAAGTTCCAAAAGTTGGCCAGGACATAGCCACACAAATGACCCACGTTTTCAATTGGTGGTGGCAATAGTAGCAGTTAGCGGAGAGTATACGAAAAAAGAGGGAACGAGTTTAAGTTATATTTTCCTAAGATTAAATTACTAGTTGTTTGTACCAAAAAAATAATTGGGCTTCTATATAAAAATATGTGGATTTTTCTCAATTTATACAAGAATATAAAATAAGCTTCATGGGGGAATCAATTTAACTACAATATTTGCATTATTAATTCTCTTAGCGAAAGGGGCATTTAATATTCTGATTTGCGTTGGGAAGCCAATTGGAAAATAATTTAATGAGCAAATTTCTACTTTGATATAAAAGTAAAAGCCGTATTTTGATGGGGATACGAATTACGATACGGGTTCTTTTGGGATTCTCTGCGCGGCTACTTTCTACACGTTACCCAAGGCTTGAAGCAAATAATACTCTACAAATTTTGATTCTCGCGTAGGTCAAAGGAAAGAATGAGAAGAGCTATGATATAATGCTGTTGCGAAAGAATTTACAAGATTTACAATATAAGGGAAAGACCTAAGAAGGAATGAAGGAAGTGCTTAATTTAAAATAGTTCATAATGAATTTAATATTATCCTAAAGTACTTAGCTACTAGTTTCTTTTATGCATATAAAGATGGTCTCGTATATTATATCAGTTTAAACAATCCTAAAAATATGTATGCTGAATAAAGAGATAGATAAGTTTCCCTAAAACCTAAAATTCCTAAAAATCATTATGACATAATCACAATAAATTATTTGTTCGCGATTTCGTATCAATTTGTGGCATACCTTCTCTTCAGAAACTTCAAGTGATTTCAGGTTGTTACCTACTACTCTCAACTCTTCTTCAAGTTCAACGATCTTCCTGTAAATTGAGAACAAGAGAACATGACATTACATTTCTGGATCCAGCATACTTTCACCGTGCTTTAAAAAGCGATTCCAAAGCTACAAGCAAGTAAGCAAGAAGCACAATAATCCATATAATTTCAACTCAAATATCGCATGCAGAGCACAACTACAAATTACTACAACAATCATAATTAACTGTAAAAATTAGTACGGCATTCGTTAGTAAAAAAACCAAACTCAAAAAACACATACGATTCGCCTTGTTCAGCACGCTCTTCGGCTCTCTCAAGATCCTGCTCCATCATAACCAACTTTCTTGCAACCTAGTATGTGGTCAGTGTAATTGGGTCACACATTAAAAACAGGCAAGGAATACACACGACACATCAAAATAGCAAATGAAAAACAAACAAAGGAAAACAGTTAAGAATCAAGAGCATTCCAAACAATATAATTTTTTATGGATAAGTTTCACACCCAAAACCGACCAAAACCATCAATCGCATTTTATATCATCGCTTGTTTAAATACAAAACGTAGTAGTAATAATTCAGGATATTTGTCAAAAATTCCATCTTTTTTTTACAAATTTTGACTGAATATTAATGGATAACACAAAATGGTCTATTCTTTTTTTACAATTCATATCATGCTAGTTTATAATGTACAACCACATACAATAATAATCGTGTGCATTTTTTTTATAACACAAGGAACATTCCAATTGTGATTTAGTTAGTCTCTAGTAATTCAATAAAAACTGAGGATAACTTATTCGCATTCAATATAATATTTTGCAATTTTTTTTCTTTTGCATTGCATTTTTTTCAGCAAACCAACAACGAACGCTTGCAATATAAAAAAAAATGTAAAAAGAAATGTTGTGATAAGAAAACTAATGTGATAATTAACTGGAATATTCGTTTACTCACGATTCACCGGTTTCGGCACGCTCTTCAGCACGCTCCAAGTCAGCTTCAACCATGGCTAACTTACGGGCAACCTTTACATCATCCATAAATATTCCAATCAATATTTCAACCATTCCGAACAATAATGCATTGTACAAGTACACAAAAAAATTTAATGAGAATTCTCATCAAATTAACTAAAAACTAATTATATTAATGGTTTAACAAAAAATCAAATTCAAACGAAAACACAAAAGTAGGTCAGTATTAATTAACAGGATTACAAATCATAATAGTAATAATTGTAACAGTAAATTAAATTGTAATAATTAAGCTCTGTGGTTATCATTTCCAGCCAAAAACCGGAGGTTCGTGCAAACAACTCTTGAGCTTAAGGAAAGGGTTGATAATTGTATTTTTATATAAATTTCATGCTACAACTCTTGAACACGGTATCATATCATTATAAGCCAAGTTTTTAGTCAAACCGCGCAGGACACATACTTACGTAACTAGAAATTGGTAATATAATATTTAAAGGTACATAATAGCGTATCTCTGAGCTTTTCTACAGCTTAAAATTTTTATGTGATATTCTATTCTATCTTTATATATGCTCGTGAAGCTAAAAACTGTATTTTTTTCTACAGAAAATATTTCCATCGCATTCTCATTCATTAGGCTAGACTGCATCTAGAAAACACACTACTTGAATATGCATTACTGGAGCAGGTCTCTGCAGAGTAAGCCTGATTTTCGACGAGAACTCTAAAAATTTATAATTAGAACTGCCCTCCCACATGTATCTTCGTAGCAGCTACGCTATGCTCTATTTTCCTATTAAAAATGTAGCTGCAGCAGGAAAGACTCATGTAAACTGCATGCACAACTTGAATTTAGAACTTCTGTTCAACATCTTGTTGGTGCTTTCTACGTGAAGATATTTTCAAACTTTTGCATCTCCGAACATTAGGCGCTATTAGGTTTTTGCTAAATACTTAGAACTATGTAAGTTTTTATAACGTACAGTATTATGGTAACTTGAAAAAACACACGAAAAACATTACGCATTCCGTATATAACAGAGTATAAGAATCAAACAGACATAATAATATACACTAGAGTCTAGGTCAAAGAAGTGGTAACAAGTGTAACATTATATTATTGACACCTAACGAAAAACAATCAAACACATCAATCGCACTCCACTCGAGTTAGGAAGTTCGAGATGGAATTTAAATTAAAGACCTCATCGTATTTGCGGTCAGCCTCTTCAGCCAAGAACCTGGCTTCCTTCAGCTGACTCTCAAGGGAGTCCATTCGCTCTTCATCGGAGATGGCACGGTTCTCCAACACCTTGCGCATACTGTCATATTTGCAAAACATATAAATCATCACTAACGCTATCATCCCGGCGTTGCTGATTTTTTTCGTAGTTTGTAACAAAGTTTACGACACTAGAACCTCCCTAAACCTCTTAAAACTCTACACCATTTTGTGCTTTTACCACATCTTTCATTCAACCTCAAGAACCCTGCCTAAACCTCAGTCAAACTTGCTAAATTAGTTGTTAACCATGTAATAAAGAGCATGAAATTTTTTTATAATTGTTGGCGTTGCGGTTGTCAAAAGAGGAGTTGTGTATAAAAACGTATAAATCATTTGAAATGATAAACAACATCATAAAACATTACATTTGTCCACTTCCGGAGTGGAATAAAAGAAAAAAAGTGAGTTCAAAATTCAATATGGAATGGTTTTGTGGCTTTGGTCTGCTTTTTTTTGTGCATTTTGAATGTGTTAGTTTACCTCTTCATATTTTTTGTCGGCTTCCTCAGCAATTAATTTAGCTTGGGCTAACTGTGCTTCTAATATTGCAATACGGTCGTCTTCCATGTTAGTACGGTTCTCTAATGCTTTCCTTATTCTGTTTGGAATTATATAGTCAAGTTCATCATGAGTTTAGTTGAGAAAACAATAGAAATAGACATGTA
>JAQGAP010003790.1:0-11691 GCA_034697805.1 Orchesella bifasciata | reverse complement strand
GCTATGATACGTCACGCTGAATTACTAAATGCCACGTCACACGTGAACGGTTTTTAGCAAATTGCAATAAATTGGGGGTAAGTGATAAAATGGAAAATCCACCACATAAACTCGGATGCTAAAGTACACGGTTCCCAAAAACCATTCCCAAACTTTACCTCCATCATTTTAAATCTGCATTGCAATTATGATCAAGTGTTATGACGCCACTCCTAATAGGTTTAACTTTTATAATATTTTTGGGGTTTTTTATAAATGAAGGTGTCAATAAACTGAAGATTTTTCTGAACTGAATATCAGCTTTCATAAACTATAAGTAAGTACATCATATCATGTTATACTTAATCAATAATGATAAAACGAGAATATTCTGATTGAACTATAGATTTATTGCACAAGAATGCTACACCCTCCAGTTCACCTTTCCAATTCATCAAGGATTTTGTTCATTACTCCTGTATTTCTTATCCTCTATGTTTATATTACGTTTACTATAGTCAAAAAAGGCTATTCTGGCGTTTCCGATCTCTTTTCATGTGAAACCACTCATTTTGTTTTTGTTAATAAACAATACGCTCATTATACAAGTTATTCATTTGTTTGCTTCTTTTATTCTCAAGAGAATGCACCAAATGGAGAGCAAACCATTGAATGATTCCCGAAAGAAACAGAAGTAGGGCAGGAAGGAAGAAAGCAAGGCCGAGGAACGGACAAAAAGGAAGGATAAAAGGAAACCATTGCATTGAACAAAAAAGAAAAGTACATAATTTGCCACAGTGGTTATTGCTGGTTTTGGAGTTGCAGATGAGAAGATATAATACTCCTGAGGACCACAAACAGCAAAGAAATGCCATATAGTATCTTACTTATTTATAATATTACTTAGGAATGAATACACGAGTCTGTAGGTGGTAGACGGATTTACTTATTCTTGGTAGAATAGAACGCAGAACCACACGTGTGCAATGCAAAAGTACTGAAAACGACGGTGTGGTTGGTGATCATGATCACTCCATTTAGAATTTGGCCTTCAGTAAGTATAGCACTGTCCTAAAACTTCTGAATATGAAACTGGCAACAATATTTATTACTACAAACATAAAATCCATTGTACAAGTAAAGGCTGGGCTCTAAAAAATAACTTTTCTGCAATAGAGGACACATCCTTTGATTCACATCGCTTCTAATTTGGATGGTCATCACGGTACACTAAATATCAATATGTGTGTGTATACCACTCTCGGAAACAAATAATTTAGGGAGCCCAGAGTAGAATTAAATCTTTTTTCTCTGTCTCCCCGTTAGTCTCTCAGCTCTGACCGTATATCAATAATAATCACCAAAATATGAACTTACGATGTGATGATGATTATGAACAAATGATTTAGATTTAACCCTTGAAAGAAAGTTTCGAACCACATCATAATATTGTGTAGAAGAGGAGAGAAAAACTTTGACTATCATCTCCAAGCTTGGGTTCAAATCTAATGCATCTTCTTCCATTGAAGATTCTCTCTTTTGTCCGTCGTCTTATGGGTAATGTCCGGGTCACCGAGAAACTTTTCCATTTTTCCAAGAAAACGGGAGAAAAAGAAGAAAAAGCTTTACGCAAGTGCTTTTTATGCAAGACAGGAGCGGCTATGAACATGAACATGTCAGAGTGCGCCCTTTGTCCATTTTCCACCCCTTTTTGGGTGGACAGTACGAAATGGACAAAACGGAAAAAAGCGTCTAAAATGGACGAAATGGACAATCTCATGTGACTTGGGAGCGAAATTTGAATCCGCCATATACATCCCATGTAAAACATGAGATGAGAAGTTGACAGTGGACAGCAGTTAACTAACCCGGAAAATATTAAAACAAATAGGAAATCAAGTAGTTATTTTTAATATTGGAATAGATTCAGTTTAGATAAAATAATTAACATTTTATAGAAATGAAAAACTTTTCTTTAGTTGCTCATATTCATAATTTACCGTAGAAAAGTTTACTGTAGGAGAGAATTACGCGATTTTTGAAGCAAGTATGATGGGAAACATTAGTTACCAGGTTTTGTTCATAAAATATTGTTAACTTGATGCTAGAAACGTTTAAAATGAGTTGCTAGAATTTCTACTGTAGTTTGTTAGTAAAACTGCATGTAAAAACTCTTTTGTCCAATTTCGTTCAATACGTCCGTTTTGTCCACCGTCCGAATGGTGGAAATTTCCGTTTCTTCCGGGGTGGAAATTTCCACTATCCACTGGACGGGCGCACTTTGGAACATGTATGATGATGCTGGAATTTAGGTGGCAGTTCCCATATACAAATGTACATGTACATATTATCATTATGTATTTATGGTTTTACTCACATTTTTTATGAGGACCGAAAGGAAAAAGGTTGTGTACCTATGTAACTAACTGTTTGTGATATATTATGCTTATGTGTTTTTGCCGACGAAAAAACTCCACGGGTAGACCTTGCTTTTGGTGAATAAGCAGCCAGAGGCAAACAACACTTTTCCTTTTATTTCGTATCGTTCTCTCCTCTTCTTATTCATTCCATTTCCCCGTCTTCTCCTTTTCATTTCTCTTTTGAATGATTTATAATGGTCCATTTTTTCGTAAAGAGAAAAACCTCAAACTTTGCACATTTTTTTTAGCCAACAACGAAACTTCTTTTTCCTTTTGCAAAAAAGGTCACTTACAGACTCAGAGATAGTCGAGTTTTGCAGTTGCCTTTGTGCAGTTTTTCGAAGAGCGTACATATATCTTATGTCAGGTTTGCAAGGAAAAGGTAGATACACTATTATTGTTATGAAATGGAGACGGAATCGGAGTAAACATGAAACAAAGCTCAACTGATATTAAAGATAAAAGATTTTAAGTGCAAGAGTACGAGTGCAGAACAGAGGTAATTTTAACATAATATAAAATGTGCTTGCTACACCGTATACAGATACATCGAGAACTGAAGCATCATTGGGAAATTACACACTAAGCCCAGGGTAGAATTGGTTGCATATTTTGTTTCCATTACGAAAACCTAATATTATTATTTCGCAAAAACTCCAAGTGACCACAGATGGCGGAATTAACCTTGAATAAAATGCCAATATTACCAACGGTGCATTGTACATTATTTTGCATTTGTAGAGCTAATTTTGGGCTTACATTTTTCCAGAAGGTCGCGAAGACACCAACACTGCACTGCCACTTGTGAACGCTGCAGGTTGGTATTTGGTTTTGTGTTATGTTAACACTATATATATGAATGTAACAAATTAAAAATTTCTATATGTTTATATATTTCTAATGTCTATATTTATGATAATTCCTAATGGCTGCATTGCAGTCAGTCTTGACAATGAAATTTTCTTACTGCATTCTAGCCAGAGCACAGCATTTTAGTCGGGGTTATATGATGGAGGATTTGTTTGAAAATTGTATCAATTACATGTACAATGCAATGAACTTATGCACGGTTTAAACGTGGTTGGCAGTATACAGCTCATAATAACTGTGAAAATTTTAACCAACTATGAAACCACAGTATGAGCTATTCGTAGATACGATACGTCCTTCCTACCTAAATAAAAGTCATTTTACAAAGTTTCCTGTTTGATTTCCGTAAAAATTTCCCTTTGCTATAAATGCAACGGTTAAATGCTAGGAATTGGTCAGAAGAGTAAGTACAAGTGGTTACGGTTGTGAGACTTTTGTTAATTTAATTGGAGTAATAGAAGAGATCGAAACGTGGCAGGAACCTTCCCGAATTTCTACTGAACCGTTATTAGATACAACATTACAAGCATGAATGTCAAATTGTCAATACTGGCCGTTTTGATCATGGTGCTATTAGGGACGAAGGAATTGAATGCACAAGGTTTGTAAAATGAGATTATAATTTTGCATATCAAAACCTGTTAACTTATAAAATTCCATATGTATTAAACTATTTTATGTATTTTTTAATGTATGCAAACGATTTTTAAATTACCAACAGATGCATGCTTCCAGCCAGCAGATCCTGGAAACTGCTACGCATCTTTTCAAAATTTTTACTATGATGCCCAAACCGGTCGATGCAAATCTTTTATTTACGGTAAATAAGTTTTGGGTGGTTCTTAATTTTGCGATTACAAGATTTAGATTAAGTCTAATAAAATGAGTATGCCATTGAGTAAACTTGTATTGTTCATAAAACAGGTGGATGCGGAGGAAACAACAACCGTTTTGATTCAATGCCTGCATGTTTAAGGTTCCGCCATGCATGCCTTCGGAGAGGCTGAGATTTGATTTTGAAATCCCAGCACTCTGAATTTGAATCAATTCCTAATATTCACTTCCTGGCCTCAGTAATAGTAATATTCATTATACATTTTTCAACCGATAGCTAATGGCTGTATGATAACTTGACAAGATTTTGTGGAAAAAATTGATTCTGCTGCTGTTACGCTATAAAATTTCAAATTTCCAAAATATTGTGGGGTCTACTTGTTAAACTAGATAATATTTTATATGCAAGTAAACAGGGAGACGTCTCAGTCTTTAATCTTTGCCTTAAACCTTGAAATAAAAAAACTGAATTGCTAATTGTAGTAAGCACGAGCATCAAGTTTAGACTTTGATATATTGTTTGCATTTATAACTGGTACATGCATACAAATGTTGGCACACATGCGACTTGGTGGTACACTGACTGCGTGCTGTTGATAGATACCTATAGGTGTTGGCTGAAACGAGCAATTACTCTTGCTTATCATTAAAGTTAAAATTCGTAATCAATGCGCTTCACAGGCTTTCATATATTTTGTAATTAATGAATCCATATATTTATGTATCAAACTTGTGTGCATCATCAATGCTTAAATGCGTGAAATACATAGAGGGAAAAGATCTTGTCTAAAGCAAAAATTAATAATGTGTTATTATTATGTACATTTTTGGTTTAAAGAAGAACCCTTCTTTAAACCAAATCATTATTAAACCGTTCATCCACATCCTCAGCTAAACTGGGAAAAAATATTTATATTGTGTGGATAAGTTACAATAATTCATTTTTATAAAGCTATCCAGAAAGATCAATTGGCCCCGATTTGATTGATGCAGAATATAGTATTTTGTATGTTATCTTTTCTACATAGTTTTAGCAAATCTCCTTTTATTGCTGATTGAACAACACTGCGTTGTTACAACAGTCAACAGTGTAGGGACTAAATTGCTATTTTATTTCTAGCACATACAAATATTTACTTTTTCACGCTGTGGCTAAAACCAAATAATTATAAAAACACAAGTAGTGATAAAAATTAGACGCAGTTTTTTAGAAACGATGAGCGGCTCTGTTCCTGAGTAATAGTTGATTGAAAGTAATAATTGAAGGCATTTTCGACGGTTATCAATCGTAATGGAATACAAAATTGAAAGTTCCGTTAAAGTTTTTCTTATTTGTTTTGGAATATAACTTTTCATCGCCAGTGGAGAATGTCGGCGTCTAGTTCAACAACAACCAAACATGCAAATGCCTATAGATTCAGGTAATTTTCAATTACAAAGATAACGCTTTTGCCAGAAAAGTCATGCTTCATGAGTGAGTCTTCTTGAAGTATACAAGTTTCTTATGTTTTATATTTACACATTATACAATATTTGCAGAAGCTTGTTCTCTTCCTGAAAAGCCTGGACCCTGTCGTGCATACATACCAAGATATCATTTTGACATCGCTACCGGACAATGTTTATTGTAAGAACGTATTCAAAGGTTTTTTTTTTGTAGCTTATTTGTGTACATAGCCAGTCTAAATTTTCACTTTTCATTCATTTCAGTGGGGTGGCTGTCAAGCTAATGCCAACAATTTTCGAACTGAAGAGGATTGTAATAGCTTTAGAAACTTCTGTCTTCGCAATCAGAAGTCTGAGAACAGCAGCATGACTGTAAATACTAGTACCACCGGAAAGCCAATGCAAACGCCTCAAAATTAATGCTAATTTAAATATTATAGCTAATTTTTCACTACGCAGCATTGCCATTTGTAATAACATTTTATGACTTTATTTAATCGACTCAACTAGTTTAATCCAGAACTGACACAGACTGAACTCAATGTATGTTTTAGAGGTCAAATCAACCAATCTAATTTATCGCTTCATACGCTTTAGTAACTTATTTGACATTTTCACAGTTTCGATGAAAACCCTCTGTGTTTTCCATTTGTGATAGTGAATTTTCAGCATCGATTCGTATGCATTGCCACCCTACCCAAATAAAAATCACTTACCTACCAAACTCACATATAAAGTAATGTGTACAATCCATTTTTATCTTAATGCTTATTGAATCCAGTGCAGCAAAGCCACTAAATCCCACAAACAAATCATTTTTCTCCAAAGATATAGGCTACGCATAAATCATTTCATACATGAGCCATTCCGCTAGCAGCATTCGCAATACGTACGACAACGTGAAGCGGAGAGACATTTCATTCATTCCAGATTCATTATCCATATTTCGCCATCCTTACATCCCATCTTCCATCTCAGAGCAGTGTCTGTGAGCCCACACACAGATAAAAGGCGATTCTCCGTTTACCAGAATTTTTTTTGAGATGCACACTTTTGTAGGCAACTTATACTACGAGCATAAGTATATTCAACCCATTGAATAAAAAGGAGAGTTAAAATATCACGCAGCATAACGAGAAGAAAACAACACTCAAACTAAAAAGGACCAACAAGGAGTCTTGATATAAGAAGGAAAGGTATACATTTCCATTTTTGGCCACAATACACAAATCCAGTAAAGTAGAACCGAAAAGCTTACGCTCCGCTATGCGAGATAGGGTACAAAAAATTAAGCAGTGTGTAGCCATAGCCCAGCATACAAGCTGGGAAGAGTGAATGTAGAGAAACTGTTTTCCATAAAAGCTTGTATACATGATCCCTATTCCCCCTTTCTCGCTGTAGCTCCTTTCTCCGTTTTTGCTTTCCCAAAGAAATGGTTTGCCTTTGGAGAGGATCGTCAGTTGGATTTTGGAGCTCGCTCAGGCTGCAATCCTTTTGTCGATCTCTGTGTGTCACTACTTGCATTGCATTGGAATGTGAACAGTTCTCACTGTGTTTCAGGGAGATTTTTTGAGAGGTTAGTTTCATCGTGTTGGAGTACGACAAAACCAGTATATAATTAAATCAACACGACAAATTGTCAATCACTTGGACAGAATAATTTGGTGTTTCCCATGTTTTACGCATTTTTTAGATTGATATAGTGAAAGTAGTGTGTGTTTTGTATAAAATTACATGCGAGTATCACCCCACAATTAACAGATTTGAAACAAGCAAAACTATGGACAGTATGTTTCTGCTGGGAATTTAAAACAAAAGCAGTCACCCGACTCTCTGTTGAAGTTATTTAATATCATTAAGTGTCTCGTTACATGAGTCAAAGCAAATAAAGTGACTGCTTCAATAATAAAAAACATACGCTACAATAAATGTGAATTGTATGAGAAACCCTTCGACATTTTCTTAAAACTTATGGTTGGATTTGATTAGTCATCTTCTAGATAGGAAGTTAAAGTGAAGAACATCTGCGCTTTCACTTGTCACGCATAGTTGATTTTGCATGAGATTTCTAACTGTTTTTCATAAATCCTTGCATAATAATACATAGCGAAACGAAAACATCAGTTTGGAACCCTAACTGGAATTGCGTTGGAAGCCCTCCTACTATCTGTGTACTTAAACGCAAAATTCTATTCTCTTCAAATACTGTGTCTGTGTTTATTTAGCTTGCGTTCGGCGTCTCCTGTTTCCAAAGGAAAATCAACAAGACTCCTTCGCATTTTCGCCCATGTGCGTTTTGACTTAGCCAAGCGTGCATTTTGGGAATAAAAACGAAGGTCCTTTACTAAACCCACAAAAAGTAAGAGGCAAACTGTAACCACAAACTCAGCTCCAGAAGTCCCTCCGCGGTTGGAATCGAATGTGGAGTAAAAAGGGATTTCTGTATTCTAATCTTTTCAGCTATTGAAAATATAGCAGTATAAATCATAAATTCCACAAAAAAATACAAGTCTTTTTGGTTAGAAAAGCCTTTCATCCCACGACTTGGAGCAACAAAGTGTCAATTAATTACGCTCCTTATGCTTTTTAATGTGCATGGGAACCGGAGAGTGTAGTGGGAATCTGTGAAGTTGATGTGAGGATTTATTGCCCCATTTCAAGTGGGTGGCACATAATAAGCCAGCGGAAGAGCGTTATTATTCTTCCCCACCAACTTGTCTCTCGATTTCTGTGAGAGAGTTGTTATTATACACTTGTCATATTATTTAAAGCATCCATTTGGGAAAACGGACCACTTACTTTCCCCTCAGACAAAATCAACAATAGGAAAATTGTGAATTATAAGTGGAACTACTTACTTCCGAGTCCCGCATCTATTTCGGCTTCCTCCATTGTGTCTCCAAGACAAGGCGAGAGTGTGTGAGAAAGTAGGAGAAGAGGACTTAGCGAGTGCAAATTCGCAGACAAAAAGTATAGTATCAGAGGACTAGAGCCCATTGTCAATTTTCCCATCATTTAAAGTGTGTACACAGTCATTAATTTACTTTACATGTCCTATTGTCAACCTACAGTACCGTAACAAGATTACACTTTTGTTATTGTTCCGTAACATTAAAAACGAGCCGTGAACCCGCAAAAACACTGGTGTGGTCTACCAAAAATTCTAGTGAATGGGAACAACCGTCTTGTCTCACCACTCAGAGTGACTCTGACTTCTTTCACTGTTGTTTTGGAAAACTGGAGCAAAGTGAGTTTATCAGTGTCCGCTGCAGTTTTGTATTGAAACACCAACATCATCCACTGTTGGGAAAGCAAAAAGCGAGATCGTAGGAGCATAATATTATTATTGCTGTTACACAATTGGATATCTTTTACTGTGACAAAATCAGGGAAATTTTGTGTTCCACCAAGATAGCCACGGAGGAGAATGTGGTAACTGATCTACATATAAAGAACAGCAGTGTGCGACACCATCCTCATTCTAGTGATACTCATCATCATCGTGTGTGTATATGTGGTGGTAGGAGCCGTACTATTTCCCATTCATTCCAACGGAAAAGTAGTTATAGTCATCGTGTGTAGTAAAGGGATTAAAATCATTCCAAAGAATAAGTCAATTAACATAAATCCAAGTCGGCCCATTAGTTTTTATTGTAGAAACTGATAGCGATATGGAGACTGGGAGCAGCGGTAGTTGCAAAACTAGTGCTACTTTCACCAACACCACCATTTGCTGGGACTGGGACAGGAGGAGCATCAGCAGGATTCATTGTCGTTCAAACTATTTACCAATGCTTCCCACTTGCTCGTCTTTCCCCATTTCCAAGCAGAAAGGCTAAAGGTCTAAAATCCCGTTTTTGAGAGACGAACGAACAAACGTTACATTCCCTACGTGCTATATTGCTCCCTTTACGCAGACATTGTCGCAGTTTCAGCTTGAGTCGCTCTCTCTCTCTTCCCCGAGATTGTGAATGTGCAATGTTGAATGTGTGCTCATGTTCATGTTCCATCGACCCACTAACTAACTAATACTGCGACACGTAATAAATATATCCATCTATCTATCCGAAAAACATTGTATGGAGACGCCGTCATCCCAGTGAAAGTTGGGGAAGAAAAAAAAAGAATAAAAACAGACGAGTAACAGTAAAAGAGCAAGAAAACAAACAAAGGCTGGAATGCCAAACACAGACTTAATGCATATATTTTGCCGTAAATAGATTCACCCATGGTGAATCTAACAACCTACAATTACACTAGTTCAGTGATTTTGGTGAAGAGTTAAGCACACAAAAAAACGACATTCAGACGACAAAGTACATAGAAAAATATGATTATTACGGAAAACTCCATAGCTCACTTATTATAAGAGCTATTTAGCAAAGGCACGTCCAAAACTGAAGTCGTGAAGGCTAGCCAAATATTGTCTGATGGAATGAGATGAGAGCTATCTTAAAACTTTAACAATGGCTTTCTCTATGTTCGACGGGTGTTGGAAATAGCTCGGAAATATTTTTTTTTGAGGGAGGTGACGTAATAACACAAACAAACTTTTTTCTTCATTATTTACCAAACCTCCAAATAAGTAGGAGGATATATATTATCGTCATTTAATTACGCACATGGTTAATCTTGTTGCAAAATTGCAATCTCAGAAATCAGTACTTTGACCTTTTGCTCAACTCAATTTAACAATTTACTTGTTAGATGGACATACCCCCACCAAAGGGATTTCCTTCCTCCGCTTGACATCATCATTTCACTTTATCTAACTATCTGGCTTTCATGAACTGGTAGTGTTGTGCAAGCCATAATCCTATCATACTAATCTTATCTTCATTGCAATTAGCTAAATCATATTTCCAAACACTTTTCTCTCCACCCTTCCCATATTTTTCTGTTCTGTGGTGGCGTGCTCGTTGGTGTAACTGGGAGCAGCATTTTATTCGTTATTGAAGTAGCCGAGCCGAGAACGACAACGACAACTTACCAACCCCTACCAAAAATAGGGTATGATGAACATAATAACATTTGGGTAATCGACTTAATGCATTGAAGATAAGAAAAACAACCATTTACTGTTATTACTTCTCTTGTGTAAAAACGAGAGTTGTTGCACCACACAACACACCAAACCCACGTAGATGTGTATATATAGTACACTTTACTTTTTCCTAGTGGTTTGAGTGCTACTGTTGTTGATTGAGAAATCCACTGAAACGTGAAAGCAAGGAGGAGCAGGCATTCAAAAATATTCCCCAGGAAGAAGAAGAACCACATTATTATAATAAGGTTTGACGCTCTCACCCAATGTCATTGTGGTCCGTTGCAACAAAAGAGGATTTTGTGTGTACACAAGATCCCATTTCCTAATTCTTCTTCCATATATTCCAAGCTAATTATATTCCCGATCTATATGTAGCACAATATTGCTTAAGTGGATGGAGTTAAACATGGTATCGGGCTGCTGAACCTTGGCATTTCTATTTGCTGAACAAAGTTAGCAAAAGGAAAACAAGTTCAATCTGCCGAATCAGGGAGCACTACACAACAAATTCACGAGCCTCATTCGCTAACAAACAAGGCAAGGACTCTGTGCAGCAGTAGTTAGTAAGCTGATATCTCTGCAAATTCTCTCTAAGCGGATTTTCAAGGAAATTTTCAAAAGAGAGTCGCCAACAACGATCAAGATACATGCTCTGCTCTCCCACAGCCACCATCAAAGACATTATACTTACATCAAAGACAGTCTCATAAGTTTTCCTTGAGGAAAACCATAATCGGATATTGGGGAAAGGAGGTTGGCTGAAGATTGTTCAGAGTAAAACAATAAATGGCATATGTTGTGTTTACGTAACTAAGCATATGTAGGGCTTCGTCTTTGAGGGAAAGTAAAAAGACGACGAGAAGAAGCGGATTACTGATTAGGCTTGATAAGGGGATTCTTGTGTTAACATCAATGAACTGTGCTTTCTGATCTGTTCCAGAAATTTAGATTTAAATACAGTTGTTGTTAGTTAAATATTATTACAAGTTTTCATAACTTTCCAGGCGTTTTAGATCAACTCAACAAACATGTATCTTCTCACCTTGTGGGCGCTTACGTCCCTTTGGATTACTCACACGCTAAGCGGTAAGACTA
>JAQGAP010003789.1:0-11694 GCA_034697805.1 Orchesella bifasciata | reverse complement strand
CATTTATGCAGAACATTTCTGCTTCTATTCAACCGTGTATACTTTGAATAAAACTTTTCTCTTTTAATTATACTATTCGTTTGTTGCTTTTATACCAATATACAGCGTAGTCAATAGTATTGGTAGGGCTTTAGGCGTTTATTGATACGGGCAGATTCGGGGTTTCTGAGCTGAAGCTGTAACGTTAGGAGAACAAAGTATGTTGTGTCTAAGAAGCATGTCTAACTAGGAATGGTACTTATTGTCAGTTTTCCAGTCAAAGCGATAGTATCTTTCATTTTTTTTACGAATGGATGTACTTTTGCATCCATCCATCTACAGCGCGCCTTCCTTGCAATTATGTTATTAAAATGCACAAGTATTCCTCATTGACGTGACGCTCGTGTAAGAACTTCATGCTTTTTGTATACCTGATTTTTTTCACTCATGAATGACCGAGCGTTTTTCTGATCCTGGTCGTAGTTGCCAACAAAGATATGCATATGATATACCTTAAAATTGCTTCATATTACGTGTGTCTCGCAATTCTGTCGCTATACCCCATACTGATTCAGAATGCAGTATCCACCTCACGTATGTATTCAGTATAACACAAAAAGTGTTGATGGTTGGCTATTTGGCTTTGTGCTTCATTCACCATTTATTATCCAAATCTAATCCGTTATGTACGTGCTATGCTATATATAAGGCACATTCTGTCTGCGGAACTCTATATACTCCACTCACTCTGCACAAAGATTATAGAGACACAAGGTGCTAATATAAGAGATCCCACTATAACTGATCCTCTAAGTCAATGCTCTCTGCAGTGGTTCTCGAGCATATAAAAAAGTTATTTCACTCTGCATGCAAGTAACATGCAGAGCCTTCATTTCAACAGACATCACATATACAAATGCTTGTTGTTAGGTAGTGAATATTATGTATACAGTTGCAGGGTGTTTGTACTTTGTACATGTATCCTTCCCTTCCACCACCATATGCACTGATGCATTGTGTATAGTTCCCTTGTTCTCATCTGGTGGTGATGATATGATGACGATGGGAGTATCATGAACAGAACTGAACAAATTCGTGTATCTATCTCACTTTCTCATTGCAATCCAAGCCCATTTTCCTCAATCAAGGATACAATCTTCTTCTTTTGATCCGCACTTCAGCACAGCCAAACCAGCCACCAATTTAGAGACTACTGGAGAGTTTTGTAGTGATACCCATTTTCAACATTATTCTTTCCATTTGATATTTCAAATCCATGAGATTTAAAAAAAGGTAAGTTTAAAATACTTTAAGTACCACTTTTCTTGAATTTTTGAACTATTTATGGTTAAAAATGACTGACGACTGCATTCCTTTGGTTTGGATATGAATTTGTAGCAATTATAATTAATTCTGCTGCTAAAACTAAGGTGGCTAACCTAGAGAAATTTGAGGATCGATGATTTTGGTAGAGAGATATTTCGAAAGTACACATTTAGGGTAGATGGTAGAGCGTATTTGAAATTTCAATCATCATGGCCTATACATTGGTGTTTACATTGGTGTTTATTTGATATTTGTGCATTTTTCTTATCAAAGAGTTAGATTTTTAAATGATTGATAGAATATGTAGCTCTATTATTACGAAATTGATAGTATCCCCTTTCCTGATGATGGCTAAATGCAAGTGTGTGTCTGTATCTAGATAAATAATAATCAGAGGCCAAGGCCAAATCTCAATAACAAGAAAATTCATGTTCCTCTGGTTGATGTTCGAAACTACTTTTGACAAAAGCCTAAAAATGGCATTTCATCGTAAACCCTATTTTTCAGTCATTAGTGCTCTCTCATTTATCCATATTATTTTGTTAATTTTTATTCAACACCTCAGCAGGGTAGCCAAACATCCTTCATGTTATAGGCGAGTACATAGGAAAGCAGACCCTTGCCCCTGCAAATTGTAGAAAATTCGCAGATTAAATCTCACACAAGATACTGTTGGTCTGGAGAAAGGCTGCACTGCACCAGAGAGATTCTTGCATTGCAGATTGCTTAATTGTGTAATGATTTACTGAATATTTTTAGGAACAGATTCATACGCTAGTTGATTGCAAGGAGAAGATCGGTTCGTCTGGTCTTGGTGACTACCAAAGAGGGGCTGAAGTGCTGGAGACTTGCATGATCGAAGATCTACCCGGAAGATCCAAAATTGCCTGATTCCCTTGCTTGTAAGAAAGCTCATTTAAAGTATGCAGACAATCATGTAACTGTATTGTGCTCTTGATTTTATTTTGGCATTTGATATTAATTGTGATTATTTTTCAAAAGGAGTACTGTTCTGGTGTGGATCAAAAGAAGAACCTTACGACCTGTGCTGGATATTGTGAACGTAAAAAATACAACAGCAGTGTCAAGTCTTTACCTAAAGCAGAAAGCAGTAGGGGAACTCAAGTTGTCCACAGCGCTTGCAAGTTGGCCAAAGTAACGTCTGTTATCTTGCAGATCTTCAGTTCAGTGCATGAATTTCCCTAGTTGTAACGTGGAACGTATATTCTTTGGGCGTCACCAGACCAGACAACCAGTGTCTTCATAGTAGCTGCGAAGCAGTTAAAATATATGGAGTTTTGTGCCAAGCACAATTATTATCCTCATCATCACCAGTCAGATTTATAAGGATCTCAGTAATTTAGATTTTTTAATCGATCCGTTGCTTCTTCTGTCGCCGAGCAATCTACTCAAGTTTTTCAATCGGAAGCCTAATTCTGTTCAGAACAATAATCTTTTGTCAACTGCTGGACGGTCGCTAGAACTTTTTGTCGAAGGCTGGAGAGCTTCACTTTGTCCTACCATTATTGGTTAGTGAAGTACTCAACATACCCCAAGGAGATGGATATTATTATAGCAATGATGTTAATGTTGAATGCTTTGATGTTGTTCGTTTTATAGACTACGCAATTTTCGACAAAACCGCTTAGTATTGGGTTAAAAGTTGATGGCATCAGGTTGTTGTGGCACAAAGAAGCAGAAGCTCAATAATTCTCAAGCAGCATCCTGTCCTACCATGAACGGTCACAGCCATACTAATGGATACGGTAGTAGCAGTCGGAATAATCATGACCATTATGCTGAGCATAATGGTCACTCCAATGGACCAATGACCAATGGTCATAGTCACATGAATGGCCATGCTCCTCATCAAAATGGGCTGCAAAATGGGATGGTGCTTCCGTTGAAAAACGGGATCATACCAAGTCCATACACGGACCGCATTGCCTGTCCAGAAATGTGCTTTTTCTGTTTTGATGTACTTTACGGCAGCTTACATAACTTAGAGCCACCTAAGGCTCCAAGCTTCACCAATGAAGCATTGTAAGTTCATTGAACAGTACCTACGTTTCATTCACCTTATAAGCTTAAAAAGAACTGTATTGTATGTAATTAGAAGATAATATTTCTCTACAGTCCGTTGTTTGTGACTTGGAAAATCGGAAAAGATCATCGCCTTCGCGGGTGCATGGGTACATTTAATGCTTTAAATTTGCATTCTGGTCTTCGTGAGTATGCCATGACAAGGTAACATTAAAAACATGTAAACAGATACACCAAATCTCCATTGTCTTCTGTATAATATGTACTGATTTCACAGGACTCAATTTGTGACTTGTTTTTTCTAGTGCTTTCAAAGATTCACGTTTTCCACCAATCAGCAGAGATGAGTTTAACAAACTTCAATGCTCTGTCTCCATTCTTCGCCACTTTGAAGAAGGAAGCGATTATTTGGATTGGCAAGTTGGAGTCCACGGAATACGCATAGAATTTCACAACGAAAGAGGCTCCAAGCGCACTGCCACATATCTTCCTGAAGTTGCTCCAGAGCAGGGTATCGTCTTGCAATTATTGCAGATGATCGATTCATCGTTAAAATAAAAATATCTACTTGTGATTTTTATTTTTTTCACTTCCAGGCTGGAATCAAACTCAGACAATTGATTCTCTCTTGCGGAAGGGTGGATTTAAAGGAAACGTCACTCCGGAAGTACGAGCTTCCATCAAGCTAACTCGTTATCAATCGGAAAAGGTTTCTGCCTGCTACGCCGACTATGCGAGTCGATTTCAAACTAATGGAGTAAGCCGACCCTTTTAGCCGATGTGCTGTTTAGGTGCCCTCAATTCCTTGGTTCCATTTTTTAACGGTCGTAGCTACTTCGGAATATACTCTTCGAGTAACGAATCACATCGTCGAGTTTTTGAAAATGATTGTCAAAATGCGTTTCCAAATTATAGTTAATCAACTCCAAAGGTCTCCATCAAAATTGTTTCTATTTTCGACGTGAGTAAACAGAAAAATTAGAACATACTAATAATTACCGATGTGAGAGTTTTTTACTTACTCCATCCATATTAAACGTAGTAAAGATGAGGATAATGAGAACTAGTAACATTGAACTTTGAATTCTGCACAACAAACAGCATATGAATGGGGACCGGCATAAATGAAAGTTTTTACACTCACATCAGTAAAAGTGCATTTGTTTATGTTGAAAAAGTAAAATGATCTACAAAACTAATATCCAAACTTAAATGTGTATTTCTGGGATAAGATGTTAAATCAAACGAGTTTTCAATCGACAGGCCGCGTTGCCTTAAAATTCATGTATTTGAACAGTAGCATTGACATCTCTTGCAGTGTGTGAACAAATCTACTCGTTAGCTTTTCTGGTTTTTACAGTACTATCAGATTCCGACGTTCACTTTCATACATATATGATTATGTATTCCCTAATGTAAAATCTGTTAGTATCGTAAGTAGAAAAGCTTCAGAGGGTTTTGAACACGTAGGTTTGAAAAATACAAAATTGAAATTGCCTACTGTGATCTTAACAAATCTTAAAAACTGTTGAATATTTAAGCATAATGTAGCAGTAAAAGGTTACAAGGTTGTAGCGGTTGGTGACTTGTGAGATGTATGTCTGCTTGTAAGCGTGTATGCTATGTATTCACCTTTAAAAGCAATTAGTCCATCAGTTTAATGGTGGCGTGCAGTTGAAGTTGAATGCAAATAGGTAAACGTTTTCAGCGCATCCGATTAATTGTGGCAAATGTGAGTGAAGTTGCATTAAAATACTGTAATGACGTCCCAGATCAATTGTATATATGTTTATATAATCGCAGTGTGTAAGTATTGCTAATTGTTGTAGAATGATGTCGTAGCTGTTACTGTTACCTTAATATTATCAAACTTTGGAAGTACTTCCCGCATAATTTGAAGTGGTTTTTGTCTCTGATAAATTCAGCAGCGTTAAGAGTTAGCATTACTTTTCTCAATACAATACCTAGTAGTAATAGTAGTCCCACTAGCACTAGTTTTAAGCAGTTCTATAGTAGTATGTATGTGAAACTTTAGTATAGTAACAATTCAAACAGTTGAAATGAAATATTTTTTCTCGTCTGCTTTCTTTCTGTAAAATAATTATTGCCTTATAAGGGTGACAGCGTTTAATGCACAGAATTATGACAAAAGGTACTTATTAGTAGAATGTTTATTTAGGATGTCTGTAAGTAAGGGAAAATTTGGATATAAGTAAGGCTTTCCAATTTAACTTTCTTTGCTCATTCAAATTGATAAGTCTATGTTGCCTTCTACTTCAATGTTTCGTGTACAAACGAATAGTTAATTTGGTGAAAGGATCATGATTACGTTTATCTGATTTGCATTCAAGTCTGTCCGAATTCCGAATACGTACCGACGTTATTCAAAATGTCTCTATTTAATGGTACGAAAGTAGCAGAGAAAGTGTAAAATGGCGATTGTGTCGTGTTTTTAAGTTTTTTACGGCAACTACTGCTAACTAATTAAGTGTAACAATAGTTCAAAATTTAAATTTGTGTCATTTTTGCTGTTATCATTAATTTCCTGTGCTCTGTTGTATTAAAAACAATTTAAACTACTGCAAATCAGTTCGAGGCCATCATGTTGTACTTTATTTTACACACATAATTTATGCAATGCATGATGTACAAAAGAGGAATGACCTGCGCATCCTCATTAAAAACTTGGCAATAAGAGACTACAAAAGTATTTACCACTGACTGGCTTTGGTTTCTATTTCATATTGTAACTGAAGTCGACTTTACGACTTTCTTTGGTAAATTTGCTTTCACCTGTGATTATTGGTAGGACTACGTCGTTAAAACAATTTTGCTCTACATGTGTCACACTCATTGCAACCACGACTTGTAAAGCAGCCGCTGCAAAATACCGATTTTTAACAGTACTGAACAGATTGTAAGCATATTGAAAAACTTCACGGGGATTTTTGTTAACTTTCGGAAGGTAGATATCCTTTAGCCCGGAAGCAAGCTGTAAATCAATGAAAGAAAATGGAGCTGATTAATTAGGCTCCTTTGTAGTAAGTACGTTGTAACCTTTAATATTATATAAATATTACAAACTAGAAATTTCCTTACGTGAAAATTGACTATGGGAGTTAATAATAGAGGATATAAAACTGCTGTGGCAAGTTGAAAGGCTGCACTTCGTACTTGTACGCAAACCGGACAAGGTGTCTTCTGCTCCAGAATATCGGCAGTAATAAACTAAACCAGGAAGAAATACATGCAATAAACTCAATATGGTAATAATACAACCCTGAAAATTAATACTACTATATATGAAAAACTACGCTAGTCATTTATATATAAATAATCTGTCAAAACTTACCCCAGCATGGACGATTCCAGAAAGTACTGCAGGTATACCCACGGTTGCAAACTTTGACGAGACTCGGCCTACATTGCTCAGTAGCAGACCGGTTCTAAACCCCTTGTTCAATATATATCCTGGTAACCCACCACTAGCAACTATAATGGGGAATGCCATTTTAAACGGCCAACTGTACGGATGATACAAAAGAAGTGTGAGTGCTTGGAAATGTTCTCAATTCTCATATATACTGGACGATGAACTCCTCTGAACCAAGACTTACGTGTCCCGATTCGGCCAACTCATCATAAGCTCTAAAGTAGAGTTAACATTTTTGACAGATCCGACTTTCTCCTTGTTTGATGACGACATATCCCCAGGGTAGCGTTCAATGTAGTACTTCATCTTCGGAGGAGTCGCCGCTGTTGTTTGAGCTCCAACGTTAACCACCTCGTTACTCATTTTCAGTAGCACTTCAAAAATGCACTCGCACAGATTTTGTTACAATTGTACAAAACGACCAGATGCACCAGAAGACAATGCCGGCATTCACAAAATAACTCCTTATTTGACGACTACAAGCCGTAATGATCTCAGTCGTAGTGCTTTTTCCTGCAGAGAGAAAGCATAGTTTTTATGAAGGGAAAAGTGTGTTGTGCTGCCTGGGCATGGAGAAAGTTTGCATTTGATGGAGACATGTGACTGGAGAAAGGTTCAAAAGTGACGGTATTTACCTCACGTGGAGCAAGAAATCTGCATCAACAACAGGAAATAGGGCTTGCCTCCTCTTCGATCCGTTTCGTGGTTGCTCGTTCTTCAGCCTTTCCTTTGATAAAAAACAAGTATCCCCAACTCAACTCAACTACCGATGAGAACCGTCATTCGACATATCCTGCCTGTCTTATATATTGATCAGGATAACCTCGCCGTGCTCTCAAGTCCTGTTATATCCTTTATTTACAACATATTTTTTGCGACAACGGGTGTAACATCGTATCATATCGTACTACGGTGTATATAGTAAATACATAATATTATGTCGGATCGAATTCCTCCGTGTAGGTGTAGTTGTACTTACATTTTACATACACACGGACTTGACACCATCACCATGATATAGCGACCGACTCCACATGCATACCGTTTCTGCATGGGTTTTGTTTTTAAGATATAATAAACATGAGAGAGCTGCTGCTAGCTGCTGGCTCGACTACGGGCACCGATAAAGTGCAACTGTAACATAGTCATTGGAACGAAGGAAAGAATAGAGAATGAAAGCTGCTCTCTCTCATACGCTTTTTTAGAGATATCTGCGGTAGGCAGTTGTATATGAGATTTGGATTGAAAGGCAGTGTTATTGTGGACCTTCTTATTGTTGGTAGCATTGGGTCTCTGGTTATCCTTTTACTGGTCGTTCATCTAAAACAGCCTTGGTTCGTCTCACACATTATTTACTCACAGAAAAGACGAGCAAAAGGAGAGGTTTTTGCTTACCACACCACTACTTTACTGCACTTTACTTGTTTGATGTTATGTAGGCACATGAAATGTACAATGGACTATGTATATATAATATGATGTTATGATGATAATATGGTAAAAAAATACGGGAAGGACCTATAGATATTATAGTACATGAATTCTGTTGAATGGAATGGAATATATATCGGTGGTGGCACTCTCTCCTGCATTTGGATGTATTTGTTTCTCTCGTAATAATAGCCGTATATGAAACCAGTATGCATGTTCCATCTTCATATCTTCATCATTATTTCTGTGAAACGAGAAACCTTAGGCATATGCATAGCCAGTGAAAAGGAATCACAACAACACAAGCATGCATGCCCTAACATATCATCAGCAGCAACAGAGCCAACAGGACTACTAGAAACATAGTAATAAATGTAAAGTAAGAGCTCACAAAAGTGAGAAAAATCCGTATGCAACTAAAGAATATTATGTATTATGTTGATGTATATATGTACAATGAAGTGAGTTGAGTTGATGTGTGTATGAAAAATATTGTAAAATGTGTAACGTTACATATAATACTTGGCTCTTGGTTGCTGGTTTGCTCATGGTTTTTAAGATGCTGTTTGGCTGACTTGCTTTAAGTACGTATTCAACATTGGGTCATCACATCACACACACATCGTGTTTGTTCCAAGCATATTTGCATTCGTTAATGCTTATCCGCTCATCCCAGAAAAAAATCTCTCTACATCATCACTCTCAGACACACTCAACTCACACATTACTGTTTTTTCTTAGCTCTCTTTCCTCCCGATGATGATAACAATATTTACCAACCAAAGATACCAAACGCAGAGCTGCTTCGGAGTGAAAATATTTTCGTGTGACTGCGTTTGCCATCATACGTCAAATTGCCAGTCACTTGTGTAGTTATATTATAGACTCTGCAATTTTGTAGACTAATAAACCGATAAACGTGGAATCCTGTATTATGATTGGATTTTAAAAAGTGATTCAATTGTGTGTTGATTGGTGTGAATGTGATAAATTTGCATGCAAAATACACCTTTACATTGGGACTTTCCTGAGGACCTATTTGAACTTAGCCCATAGCAAGTGAATACTGAAATCATTATAACTAATTATGGAAACCCTCACATAATCTACTCCAACAAAGTATCCCATCAACTTAATTCGATCGTCATCACTTGCGGTTGAATTAGCATCGGAAAGTTCCTTGTATTTTTGTGGGTGAAATAAAAAGAAAGACAACTGTAGATACAGTAGCATACATATTTAGTATGCTTCCGCTGATTGATTGAAAGAACTGTTAGCTTCAAAACTTTTCCTCCTCCCTGTAACAAGTATTTTCTGCAAAGGTTCAATTAACTACTTGTTAATCAAGTCCAGCGACAAGAAGTTCATAAAAATTAAGTGAAAGTACAAGTGGTTTAGTGCATTTCAAAGGAATATGTCGTGAGTTGCCTTTGTCACGAATTCCGCTGACTGATGAGTGTTTAGCAGATACTTTCAGTCCTTCCAGAGTGTAAAGAATGTAAATACGTTCCTACAAAAGGAAACATTCCATTATTTT
Organism: Orchesella bifasciata; assembly: GCA_034697805.1. Classification (NCBI taxonomy): domain Eukaryota; kingdom Metazoa; phylum Arthropoda; class Collembola; order Entomobryomorpha; family Orchesellidae; genus Orchesella; species Orchesella bifasciata. The sequence continues at coordinate 1,945 of JAQGAP010003789.1, read as the reverse complement.
AAATCCAACATTCCATAAAATTAAAACATCAGCAATTTTTACAGGTAAGTTAAATGCACCCAACAAACTTTTCATTTTAACTTCATAGTATTCATTTTCTAAACTGTACAGGGACGATGAAAAAGGGATAAAAAAAAGGTACGTTAGTGTCCTCTTAGTGATAGTGTGGGATCGTCAGGTTTGTTGCTCGTACTTATAAATGTTTGAGGATGTGCAAAAAGAATACTTTATAATAAGCGTAATTCTGTAAGTATTTCTTTGCAATTCACAACTGTATACATTGTGACTCGTTGAAAATGCTCAATGAAAAATATAGTACTATATTTGACAAGGAAATATGCATTAATATCAATTGCAATAGCTTGTCATTACCATTACGAAGGTTAAAAGTGTTAATTTGTTGCAAGGAATTTCAACAACACGTACAGAGAATGCACACAGTGTTAAATACTTGAGAGTGGTTTGCTGAGTTAGGTCTTTGAATTAGATTCTCATTTCCCTTTGCAATTATATGTCATATGAATAGTGAAGAAAGTTTTTATAATATCTAGAGACATGTAGGTGACATACCAAGCAAGTGATCGTTCAAACTCTTGATGATATTTGCTTTTGTTAGTTGCCTTATCGTAGTCAACAATTTACCATATACTACTAATGAAGTTTTGTTCTATAAATGATCATGGATCCAGCAAATATTTCGGCAACTCCAGTTCGTAATTTTTTCCTCATTATTTAACGTAACCAACTGTATACATATAAAATATTCTAGGTGTATAGCATGTAACCATTCTGCAATCCCCGAAGTTATCAAAACAGTATTGAACAGTAGGTACGGGCTTGGTGTAGGAATGCAAATCAGTAGTGATACATTTTTTACTATCAAAGCGCATCTTTTAATCCTAAGAAGAATTTTTATTAGCCCATTGTAACAGAGAATTATTATCATAAACAAAAACACATTTCTGTACAAGACGAGGATGAAGTCTCAAACTCAGGTTCATTTCATCCTATTTACAAATCTCATTCTGTGTTGATGTTAGCATTAGATCAGGTTGGTTCATTGTTCATGACTACTGCTTACATTAGTTCTGCATTCATTGTTCCTGACGTTATGTTACATTATGCTTAATTCTGACTTGGCTAACGTGGGTGACGAAGATACAACCACTTGGTGAGTAGGAACCGTTTAGGTTTATTATGCAGCAACGTGTTTGGGATTATTGACCTACGCATGCTGTAAAGATAATGTGATGAAGTGATGATGCTGCTCCGCAATAATGTATGCATAATGTACCTTCTGCCTGAATCTAACCTGCGTTAATATCATCACGCTACGTTTATACATTCATTTACTTGACCTACATTTTAAGGTGAAAGCGGGGAAGTCATTATTTATAGTGACGATTCTTGCCTTTTTCATTTGTACATGTCTGTTTCAAAGGACGTATTTGCATATTATGTACTCAAACATGTCATAATATCAAAATATGCGTAGATGTTGGAAGTTAGACATCGACAGAGAGTGGCTTACGATTAGTTTTCATTCTCATTGACATCCTCCTCGTCCTCATCTAAACTACAATGCACTTCAAATCTTTCACAATCACAGCAGATTTATTGCCCATTCTAATTCTAAACGATTGCCAAAAATAACACAGTAAAGGAGCATGAAAACAACTTTTTAACTTGCGAAACTAAACCAATATTTACCTTATAAAGTCATGGAAGAGTTACGATTTGGAGTATTTACTACATTTGGTGTTAGAACATCCTACTTCAGGGGGTAAAGAGTTACATCATATGCAAACATTTTTTATTGTTTTCTAGCTACATTTTCTACTGTTTCAAACAGTGAATGCATTATATTAGGGTCTAGGGCTTTTGCACGCGAGGGCCCTTGCACTCCATGACCAATTTGCACGCGAGGCCCGTTGCACGCGAGCGT
>JAQGAP010003788.1:0-11695 GCA_034697805.1 Orchesella bifasciata | reverse complement strand
TGGTAGCAGAATGGCTTATCAAGATTTATTTACAAAAGGGTGTTGATATTATGACTCTGAATTTATTGAAAATCGCTCTGAAGTTTTAACGAAGAGGCAGGCCCAAGAGTTCAAAAATATCATGACAATAGCTGGATAATATGATTGTAGCCCATGTCTATCATATTTATTATCTATCCAAAATTTTTTACCATATCTAAATGTCTACTCCTCTCGCTGTGTAGGATAATTTGAACAAAAGTAATTTTATTACAATTATTCACTTAAAAACAAATGCATAATCGTACATTTTAACATCAATGACCACGTCGTATTGATAGTTTTGCAATTTGTATAACGCAAAGCAATGTAGTGGTGTCCCCAACCATGCATTCAATTGTGTTGCTTGACGTGCCAGTGCTATCGGTTTAAACTAATACAATTTTAGGGTCAATGCATGAAAGAATATTTGTGGTGTCCAATTCAACATTCATCCATATTTCATTAAATTATTAATTTATCATAGACTACGAGTTTCAGTGCTTGTGTAAGGAGTGTTACGTATGATATTAACCACTACATTTGATTCACCAAATATAACCAGTATAGCATAACACTGCAGACATACAGCTCTCTAGATTTTGATAGAATTTAACTAATAAAATTGCATTTGTCCTTGCTGTGTAAGTGAAACAGAGGTTTACGTACATAAGTATAAATTAATGGATGCGATTGAACAATCAGGGATCCGGTGTATTGATATCGTGAGTGCAGTAAGGAAGTTGTACTTCATACATAAGATATCTCGATTCGAAGAACTTGGAAGTAGATGTTCCCTCATTTTTCTCGTCTCTTCCTATTTTTTGTAAGCATAAACTCCATACTCAAGATAGATAGTCCACCGTAGCATGACTGAAGATGGTGATGGTAGAACTTTTATAGTAGCCCTATGTTGCCCATCGATTTATCGTTTTTGGGTGGACCCACATTTTCTACAAGACAAGTAAGGCCAACACACACTGCTGCTACTACTATACCACTATCACTACCAACTACTACCATTCATTGCATTGTAGTGAGGATGGAGAAAGTGTATGTAAAAATGAGTTTTATACTCGAGTAAAAGAGTAAGCAGGCAATCGAGAGCTCTGTACTAAAACATTCAACATGAATCTATGATTTTCAAAGCAATCTACATTCTCCATGCCCTTTAAGCTTGGAGTTGGAGTCCAACCGTTTTCCTTGTGTGGAGGAGAAAGTACGCGCATCGTGTGTTTACGTTATATTGAAAGTACATAGAAAAGAGACCTCTGTAACATAACGTATGCACGTATGAACAGTCAGCAAGAATTGTTAAAGCTGTTACCGTTTTCTAGTACGTACTTCTTGCAACCTCGAGAGAAAAATCCCCTATTATTATGAATGCTTTTATTCACATGTATTTAGTTATCAGCATTTCCCGTGCATGCTTGTAGGGCTCGGATGTATCGTTCTGTAAATAAAATAGAAAAGTTGGAAAAGAGAGAGAGAGAGAAGCGTTTTTATGAAACGAAAAAATATTCCGGAATACTAAGCACTCATATTTTTCAAGGAATGATGATGAAACGGCGATTCTCAATAGCTCCGGAGTATGTATGTGATGTGAATTTTCCTCTCATTCATATAGGATCTCATATAAATATACCGATTTCCCTGTCGTCTTGTATAATAGATAGCGATTCTCATTTTTATGAAAAAGGAAAAGGCCCCGACAAAAGGAAAAACTTGCAGTTTAGTTTTACCACTACGGAGAAACAGATAGATAGAAAATCGAAAACGAGCTAAGAGAACTGGCCTTCCCAATGCTCATTCATAAACGGAAAATGTGTGCACTAAAAATGTTCGATCGTTCGTTCTATATGCTACAATCTACAATACGGCAGAGTACGTATCATGCCTATTCTATACGTTTTCTAATATTTACTTTTACTTCTCTCGTTTCCTTCGTGTTTGGTCTATAGGTTTATCGAGGAATTCAGGTTATTGTATAAATATCCCCAAAAAAAATAAAATTCCATATTTCTGGTCATGTGCTTTAGCAAGTAAGTATGTATGAGTCTTATTCGCTTCAGGATAATACTCTGGATATTTTTTAAATTGATGACTTGGTAAATACATCTCTACTCCTTGACTTTTCTCATCTTTTGGACTGTTTCTGCCGTTCCTAGTTTCTATTTTAATAATGCATGTAAGCAATATTTGCCTACGTTTGTTGGTTGAATGTTGACCATCATCTTACATTTGAAAAGCAAATGGTATCAAACTAAAAAATAAGAGTTAGTAAGCACAAATAACATCCTCCCGTTTTCAAAACGGTTCTTCCTATAGCTATTATTAAATTCCGTAGAATAGACAAAATGCATGGTTGTGCCATATTATCTTGTGAAGAAGGGGGATTCATGTATGTTTATAAAAGAATATATAATATCATAACCCCGGGCCACTCTTTTTGTACAATTCGGAGTATCGTATACAATGTAGATAAGTAGAAAGTTGAGCTCCACTCCACCAGCATCAATATAAAGGTACATAAATGCGGAGACGAGAGTAAAAGTTTTTCGTTAGAATTCGATATTTTTTTAAGTTCACTTTCACTCTTCCATTTTTTGGTCTGCCTGAGTCATAAGGAAACTCTTTTCTAAGCTGTAATACACAAAAGGACGCCTCAAAAAGTTTGCATTGAAGTGGAACGGGCGAAATGTAAACATATTGCAGTTTATTCTTAATGGTCAGTTTTACGAAACATATCTGCTTGCATGACGGAGTTTAGGTTGACGAGCCAGAGGAAAATATACGCTGGTTTTGAACTCTTTGCTGCTGCTGTTTTGTACTGTCCGGACTTTTTTATTTGAAGCTCTGAATAAAGAGGGAACCTAATATAAAAATGTATCCTGCATATTATATCTCCTATATACGGATCCATTAGGTACGTAATGTATATGAGTCCGCCTTCTGACGTACGTTCTCCCTTTTTTATATTTTTACTTTGTGCATACAGTTGTTCTTACCGGATATTTCATAGGAAATGATACATTCGTTCTGAAGACTACCGAAAGAATATAAAAGAATGGAAAGTGAGATATGAGCAAAGTACTGCCTACCGGTTTTCTTTCGTTTACTTATCGAGACTTTATCAAATGTGGATGGTTGGGTACTCAGAAATTATGGAGGAAAATATGTTGATAACTTGTTAGCTAGTAAGGATTTCACTCTATCCTAGTTTTCCAGATGCGTTCAAGCTCCGCCGGTAGCAGAGCAGATCTTGTTCAAGCTCTGAATTTAATCTTTATGATATGACATGAGTTGCATAATATGGTAGGCAACTTTTGAAAAGTTATAAGCCCCGAGATTTAACTACGAAAATGGAAAATTCTGCTGCTAACAATCCGCCTTTCTTCCTTTCCACGAGTTGAGCTACTACTACTATGCATTTTATTGTGTAAATTACTGTTCCCCACCAGTTTCCTATTCATCCATCATCATTTTACGAAATTAAACTTAAGTCTAAATACATAATTGACATGGGCTAAACCAGCAGAAATCTAGTTTTGATTTTAATAATTGCATCTCAATCTCTATAATACACACACTGTAATTTCAATACGGGGCTAGCCTTCAATTAAATTCCATTTACGTCGATACACACAACACCACATCACCACAAGGCAGAGTTGTGTGTGAGTGTACAGTGAATGCAGTCGTGATCTTGATAGCCGTATCATCAACATTTTAGACATGCATGTTTGGCATTACATAAACGCGAAAATCATAACTGCAGGACAACAAAGGTTATTCAAGGATATTTGCCAAGAAAGCTAGACTGCAGGAGCTGGAGAGCATCGTGCAGTGTATTGCCAAGCACCTATTATTTCAACAATCCAATAATCTCCATTGTTTTTTGTCAATTGTTGGATTCGTTCCTCTTTTGCACACAAGGATAGGTGCATATATTCCATAGTCTAAAGTTACGTTACGAGATTCTCGGTAATTGTGTGAAAATTGAGTAAAATCAGTCATCCAAAAAGTTGTCTGCAGTCTAGACATATTTTTATGCTTTGGAGAATTATATTTTTCTATTACAATTTCACTTCGTTTTCCATTCTTTTTCGTTCGTCGAACACATTCAGATCTATTGCTTTTCTAGCAAATGTGCTGCATTGCATGAACAAAAAATCAAAGGAAACAACTGAGACTGAATTGTTTCGAGTAGAAATTTTTTACTTGCTTACGTGAAAAGTTGTCCATCCCACTTTTCCATTATCAAAATGTATAAATGTACACGTATATTGAATTCATGCTCCCAAAACTGCCAAGGAGCAGTAGTACTCTGCCTGCATGCTTGTTATTTTGCCGACACAAAACTGGAAACGTGTGCGAAACAGTGAACAAGCTATGATGATCATACGTGGTATTAGACTATACGCAAACTACAACACGTACATTTAGAATATACAACGTTTCAATAAGCCACCGGCAAAGCTGGGCAAAAGTGAAACAAAAGGTTGATACGGATAAGACCACACCACCACATACACACGTATGTCCATAATATGTAATATATACCAAAAGTATGTAGTACAACGGGGAAACTCAACTTTTAAAACTCGACATTACTCAACAAAAAACACGGAGCTGAGCCGAGGGTAAATGGGGATCTCGTGCAGAAGTTCCTTTCATCTTAGTAAGCCAAGCGAACTGAAAAAAAAACTACTCTGTAAACCCTAACTAACTATGATTTGGAATTGTGCAGCTCCTTAATAATAAGAGTAATAATGAAAACATAATAATAATTCAGAATTTTAATTGCAAGTTTCCCTTCGCTTTTGGCTTGTTCAAAAAAGTTTTTCCTGTCTGCCTTTTACCATACACCATACCACCACCACCGTCAACTTGCTTTTGTGTAACTTGTATCTGCTTTTGGCTTTGCCATCACATCGCCTACATAATATTAAAACAAGACAGGTAGATGGGAAGAGAGAGAGGGAGATGATGAAGGTATTTAAAAGGGCGTACGTACGAATGTTTGAATAATAATGGCAGAGGCAAGACCAAGACCATTATTATGACTTTTTAGTGGTCTACGCTGTAATCCTTATTACCACCATATTATATACTTGGACAACTTTTCAGTTTTACCCAGGCAGGCAGACCAAGGAATGGATATGTGCTCAACATAATATTACTCGTATGCCCAACTTTGCTCTACCACCTCACTTCGGCACAAGTTCCTTTAGTTTTTTTTGTTAGTTATCGTGGTTTAATAGTGGGAAAGAAACCTTTAATAATATTGTTTGGAAGTATGGCTAGGAGGAAGGAAAGGCAAGGCAGGAAGGCTTTTGGATGATGATGAGATTTTGCCAGGGGTAAAATTTTAATTACAGTTTTGATTCGGTATACGAAAACTGGTCTACATTCTCAACCTGTGTCAATATCATCGTATCAATGAGGCTTATATCGGTAGAGGTATACATGCGTTCAAGTCATTTTCAATAATTTTGTAAACTTGTGTGCAAGTGCAAATATTGAATCAAAACTTTTGCCTTCCACTTTATAACCAAAAGTGGAGTAACATTTTTTAGTTATATAGTTCAACTATTTAACATGTTGGTCAGAATCTAGATCAGAACACAACTAAATCAAAGATATGATTACTCATCAGTGTAACTTCAAGTAGTTAGAAGTTTGAATTTTTTTGCACTGATTTAAGTTCCACGTACAATGGAAGTATGAATACATAGCATCCTTCTCAGACTTGGAGTGACGGCGTTTGAATGGTTGAGAGGATGCTTAATTGCCCCGAGGTCGTATCCTAGGCGCAGCATGTTCTGATTAAGGTTACAAATTTCTTGGATGTCGACGGGATTCGTAATTGGTGCGGCTTCCAGTCTGTGTAATTAACAAACAATGAATTCTTAATACGGTCGAATTTCTTGCATTGCCTTTCACATTTGCCACTAAAGCCGGTACAAACTTTTATATACTGCACGTTTATTTCTATATCTCCATTTAATCTTCAAGCACCAATCAATATACAAAAACCCTCTTTGTTCTAAAGCACATTGTATTACTTTGCTAACTCAGCGAAATTTTCTGGACGCCTCAGTGTCTGTCTGCATGATGTAGTGATGTGATAGGGTTCACACTTCGGTGCAGAACTACGAGGTGTGCCATGGTATAAAATTGTGAGGAGCCAATACACGCCGCCAGGCAGTAGTCAAATTCATACATAATAGGATACAGTGTGTGCTGACTGACGAACAAATGATGTTGACACACGCTGATGATGATGATGATGGTACAAATACCAACTTATACTATCTTACACTACACTAGACAACCGGCGTAATGAGTTTGTACAATATGAGCGCGACAAATATTTGAAAGTGATAGTGATGATACGATATCAATTATCTTATATAACAAGTTATCAACTTGATATCTGATTTCACTGGGTTCAATGATATCATCGTAATTTCAAAGAAACTGATATTATATTCCGCTGAATTATTCAAGTATTATTGTATAATCCATATAGCTCGTACTTGGTTGAGCTGACTTTCTTTTGAGATATTGATGCTTTCCTATATACACCCTCTACATCGGGGAAGGAATTCAAGGACAATGGAAACAAGGGAAATATGATACTCATGGAACTTTTTGAATTCAAAAGTTGTTGTTGAAACGCTGGATGTAAATACCTCAACACCTTTGACTCGTCTTTGTGTTTTTATTATTAATGAAAATTAAGACGATGCTGCATCTCTTGCATACCTCCATGCTCGCATGCATGCTTCTTGTACTAGGAGGAGACTCAAATTGTACACGCATGCATTGAATTTTGTAAAAATCACAAGCTAGCACGATGTTCTACATTCTATACATTTGGATGTTGGTGGTGCCTGAATTCTTTTCGTTTTCTGAAACTACTTGTGTTACTCAATGATGGATTTGTGCTTTTTTAAGGCAAAAAACCTTCTTGGAAATTTTGGTGTCGATGACGCTCTGAGCATCTCTTCTCTGTATTTCACTCAGTTAGACGATGAATTTATGGAGGAAAACATTGTGCATACATCACATAATACATGAGAAGGAGAGAGAGATAACTTCAGTGCGCTTGTACTCTTCGTCTCCTCACTTTTTACACAAAATGGAGACAAGATGTTACCTAAAGTAGGTACATGCTGTACATGCAATTACGCTGCAGAGAGATATGTGATGTGAGAGTGTGTGTCTATTGGATGTGGCTGAGCTGGAGAAGTAACACTGCGGGTAACTTAATAATAATAACAGCAGTCCTGCTTTTTCCATGCTTGGTGGTCTTGTTCAGTAAAAACTGATGAGTAGATACGATACACCTTCTGCAGCTTGTGCAGCGACATATTACCATATTCATAAGATTAAAATCATACAGTAATTTCATGAAGAGCAAACTGTTTAAATTGCCGACTTACTTGTATACTTACATAAATTAAATCAATTTTTTGTTGGAGAAAAGGACTTTTTATTTTTTTACCTTTTCTACGTCTTTTTCTTCTTTTTATTTTACTTTTTCAACTAGTTTCGACTTTCGAGAACAATCTGAGAGACAATTGACAAAGTTTTGAGAGTTAAGACAAAGAAAGAGTCCAACAGCACTGGAGTGAGTTGAACAGGATATGAAGAGAGGTACTACGATTACTGGATGCGGTATATGCACTCAAGCATACATGCATAATAGATAGTTATTACGTGTATTACAATGTATATATGTGGTACTGAAACGGTCGTGCATACATGTCGGAGAGTTTGCCTGCAATAATTTAAATATTTACACAGTTAAATCTTTATGCTGAAAGAACGTTTAAAGAGATCACGTAGCGTCTGGGTTCGCTTCCTGACTGCTGTCTACTTTCCTATTATGTTATGCGTGCATACAATGTATGTCATGTTGGACAGAGTTGAGACGTAGTAAAGAAATGAAGCCAATGTGCCATTACATCTATATTAGACAGTAGGTTTTTACACGCTAAACCTTTTTATATACATACACGTTGGAGGGTCCAATTCAACTCGTTTTGAACACTGTTTCTCCAAAATGTAAAAGAAAGAGATGAAAACATGTCAGGCGGATGGAAAAGGTTGATTTCAAGTGGTTTAGATAGAGCTTTTGAGACTATTTGAATTGTTAAAGAAAACGTTGATGGAATGCCGAAGATTATTCTCCAATGAACTAAAAATTGGTTGGTATCATAATTGTAAAATCTGTGGCCTTTGTAATCAAAGCTAATAGATGCAATGCACCAAAATTGTTACGAAAGTAGCTAGTGGTGGTTAGTTTGGGAAAGCGAGTTGTTGCCCCCTTTTATTCCTTTGCCAACACTTACGTCATCCAGATGATCATCCCATTCTCCTCTATTCATATCTTATTGTTAGTTTGCATTTGCTGAGCAAACGAAATTTTATCTTGCTCCTCTGCTAGTCACCAATTTGTTAACAAAGTCACTTAGGCAAGCTTTTCCAAAGTTACGTTATATATTTGCAGCTGCCGTTGCTATTATGGAATAGATATATGCATATACTAATAGTATTTATATTTATACTATGCAAATTGAAAACAAGCCCTAAGGGCCGAGAGGCTTCGTTTATTCAAGTGACTTCTCTCACTTCTCCTCTTCATCCCAGTAGGCATGCTGCACTGTCCTCAAAACTATTTGGACTGTGTGCTTTACATATCGTGGATTTTATGGAAAGCAAGACAACTCCTCCTTTCAGAGAAGTGGTGCTTACAGCTCTCATGATTATACACATACAAACAAAACTGATAGCTTGCGGATGCTCTGCTTTCTCTCTTTCTCTCTCCTGTTTTTGAAGATCAGGTTTTCCTCGAAGCTCAAGGCACTGGTATAGCCATGCTATTTGTGTATGCAGAAAGTACAATTTAAAGGAGCTACATAATATTATAAAAAAACGAGCAGAGTTGGGATATGGTACCGTGCCATACAACTTTTTAGGACTGGTACTAGCCCATTCATTCCAAGCGCAGTTTTGTAATAACTTGCATATGCCTATCAAGCTGGCGTCTATCTGCTACCTAGAGGCATAAACCATAAACGAACTTGAGAGAAGAGAGACAGAGGAGAAATGACTCCACCCGGTGCAAACTTTTTCACTGTGACCTCTTTATACTTCAAAATTTCGGAATTCTTGTGAAATTTTCTCGAGATCCCTAATGGGCTGTTTAATGACCCTGAGAGTATCATAAATGCGAAGCTTTTTGAGCTTTTGTTTTACTTACAAAATGCTCCTACATCTATCTACGCTCCCCATGTATGATGAGCGCAAAAGGAATGGTGAAGTATTCATTTTAATCAAGAAATGCAAAAAGATGGTATGTACTGCATTTCAACACTATCCTCTTTTACCAAACCATATTTATACTTTCATTTCATTAGACCCTATATGAATATGAATGAAACTAAACTGAAAGTGAAACACTACTGCTCCTCTTCCATGTATATTATGTAATCTGTATATATGCATTCTGTATCATTAATGGATGCATCATCATCATCGTGTTGTCCGGAAAATGGTGAAAAGTATGCAAACAAAAGTATGATGTTACCTATTTCACTGTTATTTTAGATGGTGAAACTTGCATTTTATTAATATACACATAAAACTTGCTGCTATAAAACTAATGATTATGAAATCGGTGGTGTTCTTTTAATCATATATAATCCCTATGAGATTTGTATACAACATACATGTAGTTTTTGTATGAATATATCAAGATGATAATAGTTTTCAACGTATCTAACTCAGTTGTATATGATGATGCTATTTTTCCGAGGGAGATCATATATTCATTAGCACACGGGTGACAAAGATGTTTGAGGAAAAGGGTTTTCAGCTGGAGTTGACTGACAAAGCTACCCACTCTGTACACATCGAAGCTTAAGTTGGATTGCTCAAAAATGGTTTGAATGATGTAGTTGGCTGCTTATATGAAAGTTAAGCTGATCATTTTGACTTTCATTATCATTCCTTTCCTAAAGGTAACTCAATAGACATTCAAGTGCTTTGAAAGATTGTGTTTAAGAAGGTAGAAAAATGCTTACGCAGCATATATTATCATCTCTCGCTGTTGTGTGCCTTCTTTAGTTCAACAACAACTATAGTAGGAGTGCATGGTTTAGCTATCTATCAGTATCCATGAAAATGTCGAGTATCTACACATAATCTCCATCTTTTTATAGAGGCATGACTTGTGCTTTTTATCGAGCTTCGTCCATCTATGCCTTTCATTTCATTACAGCCAAGCGGGCTCTTTCCTTTTTTTGATGATGATGATGAAGAAGATGATGATGATGAAGAAGATGATGATGATGCAAGGGGAGAGTAGTCAGCAACAACGGCAAGCAGACAAGTCAAATCACCAGTTGAGAAGTGTTTCTTTTGTTCCTAAAAAGTACTCGCGTATAAATGAAGCAGAATACGTTTGAATGTGAGCATGCTCGTATTTGAAGTAGGTATGTGTATTATACTACATATATCGCATTCAGTTTCTCTTGCTGATAAATGATTAATGGTAGATTTAAAGATTAAATGGAATTTTTCATGGAGAGTTTACATCGCGTCGGGAATTTTGTATACACATGGATTTTTTTTGTGGCACCAGAGAAGGAGAAGGTGTACAATCATATTGGCATGTAGTGAAGGTATGTTATGTTAATGTTTGAGTAAGCGTTGCTGATGATGATCGTTTGGTGAGTGAGAAGATATATCATGGGTTTTAAATACACAAAAGTACATACACCGTGTAGGAGAGATTATGCATGTTTAAATCACTTGGTTGGGAGTATCTATAAATGATGTTCTACCGTGAAGTTTCAAAGCAGTTTGTTGACATGAGTGGACATCACTTGAACGCGTATTGATGATAGGCAGCAGATTTCACACTATATTTTTTACTGTGTTACCAGGTACGATAATTTTTACACATTACCAAGGTTGGAAGAACGTTGACACTGTCCGTGATGGGTCAAGAATTATGGGTACTAGCAAAATCATTTGATTGAATAAAGAAATACGATGAGTGATCATCAAAGTGATAAAGTTGATGCAATTTTAGCTTGATTAGACTGTAAAATTATTATAAGATTTATTCCCAAGTCAAATGTGGTGGCGTGGCATGCCGTACGCTATGTAGCACAATTTTATACATTGCTTGTTACCATTTCCAAGTCAGGAAGAGTACAGTCGTGTGTAAGTTTTTGATTCAAACCAAGTTCTTTACTGATACCAAGAATCTGAAAGAAATTTTTATGCTTGTGAAAAAGCGACGACGAGACCTAGCGTCTTTCTCACACATTCTACATCATAAACACAAAATATTTATGAGTGCAGGCCAACATCACTGCAACTTCGTGTACCACATTTATGTATCTGGAAGTCAAATCTTCATTTAGAGAAATATGATTGAGAATTCTGACGACGATCTTGTATTTTACATCTTTAAGATGCATGCCCAAAAGGGATATTTTAAGCGAATCATGCATGGATAAAGCACTCGACTAGTAACTTTCCGAAAACCTCAGCAAGTTTTCGGTTCTGCAATGATTGGAATTGATGTGCTTTTTCGTTCTATGCTACTCATTGCACGCAACAATTTCGAATGGCCAACTTAGGTTATCACCAA
>JAQGAP010003787.1:0-11697 GCA_034697805.1 Orchesella bifasciata | reverse complement strand
AGTTATTGAGCCAATGATTTCGACCTATGTTGCTCCAGCTCAACAGATTGATGATGTAAGTATTTTATATCGTTGATTAATTATGCATGTTTCCGGAAACTGTCAGCCCTTTAACACAAGTTGTTTTATGCTTTATTGCTTTATGTAGGCTTCCTTATCTGCATCCGATTACTCAGAGCAAATGCGTCGTGAACCTTTGATCTCAACGTATTACCCTCCTACCCAACACTCAATTGTTGTAAGTATTTTTTGCCTTCTCACAATATAGATGATTATTAGAATTGTTAAGCTCCTTAACACGAGATTTATCTATTTTTTTGTATCTTGCTTGATGAAGGCCTCTTGCTCAGAATCTGATAGCGAAGTGAATGTTAATGACGAGCCGTTGATATCGACCTACAGTGCTCCAGCTGCAACGACTTCTGTTGTAAGTCATATCCTAATTTTACACTACATGGTATTGTTCTATCTAGTAGAATTAATTAGCTCCATAACTGATTTTTTATCTATTCGGTTTACGTATATAATACTAGGAGGTATCATCGTCTGAATTTGAAAGTGAAGTAGACATGAATAATGGTCCAATAATCACAACTTATGTACCTCGTGACCGTTACAAGAAAGTTGTAAGTAAACATAGTATTTAAGTGGCAAAAAGTAGCCCCTTAACTGAAGTTTCACTATGATTGTTTATATGTTTTACTAGGGTTCTTCGGAAGACAAAGACAGAGTGTATGATGGTCCTATTGTTTCGACTTGGGTTCCTCCAGCTGGCGAAACAGAATCGGTAGGTATTATACTGTAATAAACTAATGCCTGGATTCTTGAATTATATGTAACTCCGTAAATCACTTGCTTCTTTGGTTCATTTAGGATTCTGATTCACACTCTGATTCCTCTGACGTCAGTGGACCAATGACTTCAACTTCAAAAGTTGTAAGGGCTATTCAGCTCCCTAAAGCATTGTAAATATTTTAGTATAAACCTGCTCCTTAACACAACTGATTCGTTTCCTTTATATAGAAACGCAAACACGGCAAGATTTTGAGCAAGACCAAAGCTCAAACTAAACGTCCGGTTTTCACCAATAAAGCAGTGAAGAGGCTTGAAGCCAAAGGAAAAACGGCAGCCATAAAAGTCCCGAAACGCAAGTTGAACACCAAGTATAAAGTAAGTGTATTTGTTTGTTTCAAAGATTTATCAGATTATCGAATAAACACTCTTTAACTAAGCCGGTTTAATTTATTTCTATTTTAGGAAAGGAGTCCAAAGCCAAAAAGGATAAGGGTAACCAATAAACCAAAGACAGAGGTATCCAACATAACAAACTAAATTTCTGGCAATAAATAACTGCTCCTAAAGCTAACGTGTAAAAATATCAATTGCAGCTTCCTTGTCCTATCTGTGAGCGCGTGTTTAGCAACGTGTCTAACCTTAAACGACACATTAGAGATTTTCACGAAGGTGATCCGGTACAATGTGCCGTTTGTGGCATCAAGTTATCGTGCAAAAGAGGTTGGGAGCAGCATCAGATGATTTTCCACAATAAGGACCACCAAGATGTTCACTGCGAACATTGCGGAAAAGCTTTTGCCTCCAAAAGCGCAAAGAGCATGCATTTGTTAAGAGTGTGTCCTCAGAGTCCTAAACCAACAATTTAGAGTCCTAGGCAACTAAACCATGTTATATCAGTAGTAATGACTTATTTAAGTATTTGTTCCTTAACATATTGTAATATTGATATTATTGACTATTCTCTTTTTCTAATAATGATCACCGTATAAATGAACAACCCGTCACTTTTCTGATTTTTCCTTAACAATAACTGACTTAACCATACCCAAAACGATACACAAATAAAATATTTAAAACCAACCAAGTTGTCTCTTAATGCGATTTTCTCTATTTCTAAAGCACATTTTGCATACAATGTTAGTAGGCTAATTATCTTTTATTTATTAGTTATGGAGCTCACCAACTCTGACCTGAAGAACAAAACTAGTCATACATGTCTGCATAGAATGTCACATGCTAATGTTACAACATATGTTACTCTAACCAGCATTATGCGAATCTGCAGTATAATCATATGAAGGAGATTAACGAATTTTTAAATAGTTATGAATCTTGTTAGGCCATATTTAAGAAATGCTGTGTCATTTCAAACATAATTACTAGCCATTAAGGATACCATGAACCTTTCCTTATATTCAAATTTTTGTTATGAAACAGTTACGGATGTAAAGAAAATTTTCGATATTCAGTTAGGTAGCTTATTAAGACGCTATATTATGCTATCAAATATTTATCTAAAAAACTACGTGTATATGAATTGTATTAACTATGTAAAACTTTGAAGATATGAACTTTTTATAGAAAACAGAAACCAACTATAACTTTTGTTAAGGATTAGTAACAAATGGTAAGATTTATTATAATTTTAAATTCATCCGTAACAATTAGAATGCTACATCTCAACATCATTTGATATAAATGTACAGTAGGCTTAAAATTTTTATATACACTAACATAATGCAGTCTCCAATTATAATTTTCTAACTCAAATCCTTAGCAAGCTAACGGATAGGAACTTCAAACGACTAGTTTAAAATATATTTAATTAGAATGAGTATAAAATCAAATCACGCTCCGTAATAACTCATAATAATTAAAAAAACAGTGCTAGAACAGTCTGTCTGAACAGGCGGAAATGTGTTCTCCGCATGCTTTATAGTCATGAGTATAGTAGGAGCACCCTTCTTCGCATTCAAACCACCCATTCCACCTTTTTCTAGCAGTAAAGTTCGGAGGAAGGTTTATTGGATCAGGAGGTTTGCCACGTAGACGACTAGGAATACGTTGTTTGTTTTTCAGATACCACTCCTTAACAGAACAAAACATATTTTTGTATAAGCTGATGTTAAGCGTTTAAAACTTTCAATATTAACATAGTATATAAAACTGAACCATCACCGACCTTGTTTTTGACTTTTTTGACCGAATTGGAAACAGCCGTGCTTTTCCCAGCGTTGATCTTCTCCGATGACTCATTAACCTAGGAAAATTGCACTTATTATTGTGGGTTTGTGTTAGTAAGATTTATAATTTCACACGCAATTTTTAACTTACCTTCGCAATTTTCTCTGTACTCCCCGACCTATCATGTTTCAAATCCTTAACTTCTTTACGCTTGAACTTCTTTCTATGCTTCTTCTTAATTACATCTGAAGGCTCCATCGCCGACGGTTTATCGTGACTTAAGTTTCGATGCTTCTCTCGGCTTCGTTTTCGAGTTGAGGATGTATTTTTGTCGCTGATATTTGCAGTTGCTCTCTCAGAAAATGATCCAAACCCTGAACTTTCAGCACTCTCCTTATACCGTGTACTGTTAGCTGAACAACTTGGTTTAGGAGCCGAATTTGTTAGGTTTGGATTGGAAATCATTCGTGTTGGAAGTAAACCTGTGGCATTGTCAAGGACGTTGCATTGAAATTCTGGGCAACTTTGCTCCATAACTCGATGCTTACTGCTGGCAGTTGGTTCCTCATTTGTGCTTAAAGAAACCAGATCACGGTCACCTGCAATACGCTGAGCCTTCATCATTGCTGCAGTGGCTACATTTACAGTCAAAGGACCCTGCAAGCATGATGCTACTTCTGATGGTGCTAGAGAGAGATCATGTGGCTGAGCAACGCGGAAGCTTCTATCATGGATAAACTGCAAAAAACAAATATAATACATTTAGATAAAAACACTGAATGTCACATATTTTTGCCTGTAATTATAACTATACTACATATACCTTCATTATCATGGTTTCTAGCTCATTAATTTTTACTACTGGAAGCTCTTGTGGTTGCTCCTTAATAACATCAGATTCATTTATGTTCATCTGAAAAATATCATATCAAGTCATTCAAAACCAAGTCACTTTAATGTCAGTACATTTAAATCCTAAACTCAAATATCTTTACCTTGCTATCCCAATATATCAAGTCCATTGCAACATTTACATCATACGGACATTCATCATGTATCACAGGCTCCATAAGAATTGTTGGCCGAACCGCTATTTGTCCAAGCTCAGAATCTATCAAATACATTATTGTATGCTAACGAAACTTCGTAACAAAAATATTTTCCATAAGAAAATCTTACCTATATCGATGTCATCCCAAGAACTTGATACTGCATGAAGCAGTTTGGAAAACTCGACGTGGTACTTAATCAGGATTTCGTCAGCTCCCAGCCTCCTCTTTGCATCGTGGACCATATCTTTCAACATAAGACCAAACATACACGACTGTCTGCTTCTAACTGAAAGGCATACTCTCTCTCCTTGTAAATCCTCTATTGGAGCTCCAGGAATGCGAGTTGGATAATGAATCAACCGCCCGTGTCTAGCTACTTTTATGTACTCCTGAACAGGCACATCGCGATCCGGGTAAGCCATGAGTGGTTGTCCGCAGTCAATTTCAAACAAGGTACACCCAGCACCAAATATATCACTCGCCTTCGAATACACCCTTTCATTAGCTAATGCGTCGCTGTATCCTGGCGATCCCAATCGCGGCTGGTTGGAGTTAATTGTGACGAAATCATAGCCCTGAAACAATGTAAACACGTTATAATGGAGTTTGTTTTACTGAATTTCATTAAGTTGGAGCTAACTGGGTTTAACAAGGTTAAACTCCCTAACTATCTCGATTTCAATTACGTAAAGCTCCCTAACCAATTGGATTTTAACCAAATTATAGCTCCCTAACTGAGTTTTTATTACATTGGTTAAATTTAGGTTTCAGTTTATGTTGAAGATTATTACCGTTGGAAATATTTTGCTATTTCCAAAATCACCAAGGACAGCATTGTTTTGGGCGGTTATAAAAATGTTGTCGGGCTTAACATCACAATGTAATATGTCCTTAGAATGAATAAACCGAAGACCCTCCAGTATTTGAATGCCAAAGCGAACTTTTTGCTTCCTGGTAAAGACTTTCAGAAAAGTTCGTAAATTCCCTGATGCCAGAAAATGAAACAAATAAAATGCAAGTTTAGGAATATGTATAGATTGTACTAGAATGTGTTAAAGGTATTTTGAAAACTGGTTTACCCAAACAAAGTTCCATTACTAAAAACGTTCCACGTTCGTGAAAGGCACCAAACAATTTCACCACTCTCTTATGCTGCAACTTAATTAGGGTATGTACTTCTTGGTATATTGGCAATGGGTTAGACGAATTCTTGAATCTTTTGAGAGCAACATGATACTCCCTCTTAAACTTTTGCTTGTAAACTTCTCCAAAGCTGCCTTTTCCAAGCAAGGAGACACACCGTTTGTCAAAGTTCTCCAGACAGAATCTACGGTGTAACCTAAGTTCGTCAAGTTTAGGAGTAAGCATATTCATCACTATGGAAACAGGATTGACGGCATGAGCTGACAAGCTTCTTTTGTAATCATTTGATGCCATTACAGTAAAGCCAAATGCTCCATGAAGGAACTAAAAACCAAGAACAACAAAATATATTATGTATTGTGATTTAAGTCTGCCATACCAGCTTCCTAACAACACCAGATAGTCCCATAATGATCTTGAAAATAGCTTCATAACCCCACTTGTAAAACTAATGTTACCCTTACCCCGGGAGGGCAAAGTTCTCCATGATAAGGCTGTACTCTTGCCACTTTGTCTTGCGGCCCCAGTGATTTGCCAAAAAAATGCTGGGATGAGGCGGCCTGTTCATCGAAAGCAGCAAACCTACTTGCAAAAGCTGGAACGTTGTTGACCATAGTAGCTCCAATGCTAACTGCAGCAGCAATACTAAAGGACGGATGGTGCTCCGTAACTGGACTAATTCCACCTTTGAAAAATTCGTTCATGAAGCCCTCAAACTCGTTTTCCCTATGTGGTACCTCATCGCTACGGTCTTCATTATCATAAATGCCAATCTTAGTCGCCGCACCGTTCATCTCCTTAACTTGGCAGGCCTGTTTAGAATTATTTGAATCCATCCTAGCTGTTGTATTCTTTACTACGTAGCTCCTGATATAAATCTAGTACAACATTAAAAATTGCCAATAAGTTAAGGAATTGCAAAAACTTTTAAAAAAATATTTAATTCCAAAGCATAATGCAATTGAACCTACACGGAACTCGCCAGGAACTTTTGATCCAGCTTAACCAGGAATTCACTTGTAAACAAACTACACCTTTTCAGACCAAAATAGGCTAATAAACAAATACGTAGTCAAAGTAGCACTCTATGAATTAATCAATATTGTGAAGGAGCAACAAAATTACCACACTTAAACTGTAAGCTCGTAACAAAACGCTTTACATTTTACCTGTACATAAGGTTCAATGTTGTTAAGGAGCACAAAAAAATCAAAAACTTTACACGTTAATAGCACATTCGAGAAAAAATAAATACAACCTTCCTCCTTGGACGACAAAGCACGAATAAGCTTAGCAGGTTGCTTTGCACCAGCTTATAAACCGCTAACCAGAAGATATCTCAAATGTACATGTATTCGAGTGCTCTATGCTTTTCCAATGGTATACTATGCACTAAAACACGATATATCACGTTTTCCCAATGTTAAAGTGGAAAAATTAAGTACGGAGCAAAGAGCGAGCAATAATTTGTACAATATACAGAGATACAATAAGATCTGTAGGAGCTACAAAACCATTCAACTCGGCAGTCAGAGCGAAAATGAGTCGATAGAATGGAACAAATTCACTTATATGGCACAGTGCGGACGTTCAAGCTCAAAACATTCGGCTTGCATACCTAAATGTCCAATACGAAACTAGAAACCTGAACCGCTCGGAGCAATGTGCAGGAATGAACTTGGTCGCTCCACTTGTTTCTGTTTACTGTTCGTTCCCTTCCAGGAATAACAATTCTTATAGACCAAAAAAGGCCTAAGCGGCGCCGCACATTTGAACGGAGCAGATACCAATGCAAGTACAATATGCCTATAACCGAGTGCACCATTTGGGCCTTTTTGGCCTATAAGAGTTCTAATTCTTGTTAGGGAACCAACAGAACAGGGATTAACTAGGGTTGACAGGCTTGAACCAATACAAAGAAATGAACCTTAACCTGCTCTGCTTGAAGCAATAAACAGGAACAAACTTTTTTGCTCCGCTCGAACTAATGTACAGGAACAAACTTGGTTGCTCTGCTTGAATCAATGTACAAGGATAAACTTGGTTGGTCGGCTTGAAGCAATGTACAGGAACGAACTTGGTTGCTCGGCTTGAAGCAATGTACAGGAACAAACTTGGTTGCTCCGCTCGAACTAATGTACAGGAACAAACTTGGTTGCTCCGCTCGAAGCAATGAATAGGAATAAACTTGGTGGGTCGGCTTGAAGCAATGTACAGGAACAAACTTGGTTGCTCTGCTTGAAGCAATGTACAGGAATGAACTTGGTTGCTCTGCTTGCAGTAATGTACAGGAATAAACTTGGTTGGTCGGCTTGAAGCAATGTACAGGAACAAACTTGGTTTCTCGGCTTGAAGCAATGTACAGGAATGAACTTGGTTGCTCTGCTTGCAGTAATGTACAGGAATGACTTAAAGCAAATGAGCAATTCTTCCAACAAGTGAAATGTGCACAAACGTCGCCAAACCGCTAGTGTGTTTACAGTTAAACGCCCTTGTTCAAATTTGCCTCTTTTTTGTTACCCAACTCTATTCTACTGGTTCTACAATCTATGCATTTCTATAGTCTATAAAGAGACCTGCACACTGTGAGTTGATAACATTTACTCCGCGAGTATAGTAGGAGACTGTTTTGTGTGCTATGTTGGAGGATATTTGTTGAATTTATTTGAAGCGTCTTTTGGTGGTTAAATTTCATTTATAATAAGAGCATTCCTGTTAACGAGGTATCCAAAATACACATATGCAAACTTGAAGTTACGGAGCATTCTCTAATTGACCCTACTTCCTAACAGTTTGCGTTTTGTCTTCCTTAACGTCATCTCTTTCCAAACTAATTAAATACTTGGGGTTTTAAATCGTTATCGGGTAAGTTTTCTTCAATCACAAGCTCGTTTTTCGGTTTATGCGGTACTTAGACATAACAAACAGTCAGTTATGGAGCCATAAATTTTTGTGCTGCCATCTTCCAATATATTTTGCAAATTTTTGTTGCTTTTGTTTTGCAAGCAACTCACGTGACTCTAATTGCTCTCAATATCAATTAGACAAATTTGAAACGCCGGAGCGCATTAAAGGAGCCGTATTTCAAGACAACCCTGTAATTTCAACTTGGTGTGATAAGAGAGTAGGGGGTGCTTGCGATTTTACTGCTAACTGGAAGCACGTAACTGCAGATGGTGAAAAGACTTTTGTTACGGGGTCAGTTTTTTTAAATGGTTAAAGATGCCTAGACCGATAGAACCAAAGGGAACGAGTGCATACTATGGATTGCTGGCAAAAAATAATCCACCTGTAATTTAAGTACTTTTAATAGATTTTCCACTGTTAATAGCAACGAATACTACTCTTTAACACAGTGTTTTTATTTGTAGGAAACGGACGAGACGGATTTAGAAGCAGAAGGGTTGAGTTGGTACAAGGGAAATCGAGGAAAGCCAGAATCTGATGAAAGCTGGACGCCATCACCACAAAATGTGACAAGGCAGAAAAAAAGTTCTAGACGAAGGAGTCGTAATGACAAAAAGTTAAAAGTAAGTTTTCAAATAAATTTTGCCTTCCGGAATAATACTGTCAATCCTTAACAAAAATTTAATCATTTAACTTTTGTGTACAGCTGGATGCCAAGTCTTACTCTGATGAATCCTCAAGTGATGGGTTATCTCGAGTAGTGAGGTCAAAGGCCAAACGGTTGAAAAAGGGTAGAGCAAGGGAAAAAAACATTGTAAGTATAAAATATAAAGATTTCTATAACACCATCAATAAATTTACAGCTCCTTAACAAGACTTTTTTTAATCGTTCAACGAAAGCCTCTTTTAACTACAAATACCAAGTTTTCCTCAAAGAAACAGCCCTTAAAACCACGTTTGAATGCTCCAAAAGGTGATAGGATGGCTCAATCAAACAACCAAAATAGTGTAAGCATTATATTGTCATTCTACAACTTTAAGCAACACATTTAAAGTACAAAGCTCCGTAACAAGACATTAAGCATTCCCGTTGTTTCTTTGTTTAGGCTTCTTCTTTGAAACTTGAAATGGAAAAGCAAATGATTGACGAGCCAAATTGTTCGGCAAATATCCCTCCCGTTTGTCAAAGATTAGTTGTAAGTGTTATATACTACTTTAAAAACCATTAATTTGCTAACCACAGATTTGCTCTGTAACTAGATTCAAGCATATTTTTTACATATATTTTACAAGAACACGTCTCTCGAGTTAGAAAAAACTGAGACAAGGGTTGATGGGCCGAGTTATTTGGAGGAAGTAGGTCCAGATGAAGAAACAGAATTAGTAAGTTTTATGTTGCTCTAACCTTACTAATTTTATGCTAAAACCAGATTGCTCCATAACTGAAATTCACTGATTTTTTTCGTGTTTCATAAGGTATCCTCTACAGATTCTGAAAATGAACTGCCACCAGTTGAGGGGCCTTTGATTTCAACTTTCATTGCTCCAGCTCAAGAGATTGGTGTTGTTGTAAGTATTTTGGATCCTTCAATCCCAATGCTTGAGTGCTGCAAACAATTTGCTCCGTAACACGAATTATTAATTTTTTGCTCCCTAAATCCTTATTAGGAAAGTGATGCGGAGGATTCTGACAACGAAGTTGAAATCAATAAAAGCCCGATATTCTCAAGCTATGATTCATTAGTGAAACATGTAAGTATTATGCTGATTTAAAAAAAACATTATATAATGGCAACATTTAGCTCTTTAACATAAATTTAATTATTTCGGATTCTTTTGCTTTATCTAGGCTTCTTCATCAAAATCTAATACGGAAGAGCCAATGAATTTTGAGCCATTGATTACGACGAACTATCCTCTGGAACGATCTACTACTAGTGTAAGTACTATGCCGATTCTGCATAACTTGCATGATGGCGATAATTACCTCTTTAACACAAATTTAATCATTTCTGCTTTATATTGCTTTATTTAGGCAACTTCATCTGAAACTGATATAAGAGGGCTAATGAATAGTGGACCAATATTTACAACTTATTATCCTCCTGTTCAAAAGACACTTGTAAGTACTATGCTTATGTACATAACGTGATATTCTAGGAGAAGAACGGCTCTGTAACTGCAGAAAAATCATTTTTGTTAAAATACATTTTACTAGATATCGGCCTCAAAGTCTGAAAATGGCGAAGACGAGTGTCAATTGACAACCTGGGTTACTCCACCTGGCAACAAGGCATCTGTAAGTATTAAACTTAAATGCTTATAACCAAGTTGCTTCATAACTGGAATTGATTGGTTTTTGTTCTCATGCAATATATTAGGAATCTTCAACAGAGTCTGACGGGGAACCTACACTACATGGTCCAATTATATCGACTTATGTTGAGCAAGCTCGAACGATTAGTGATGTAATTAAATTAAAAGCTTAAAACATTAAGCTTGTGTGCTGAAATTAGTTCCATAACATATTTGCTTTTTTTGTTCCGTGTAGGACTCTGATTCCTCAATTGTAGGCGGGCCAATTATCTCTACCTGGAAAGATCCTAGAGCTACACAGCGTCGTGGTCGAAAGAAATCCAAAGTAATTGCAACACAATCAAAAAAGCATTCAAAATATTTTAATATAAGTTTACTCCTTAACAAAAATGACTCCTTTAAATAGAATCCTAAACCTGACGAGTCATTGATGATCAGCACTGCAAAACCTCAAACTCGATTTCAATTTACTAATAAAGCAGTCAAACGCCTTGAGGCTGAAGGGAAAACTGTAGCTCTAAAAGTACCTAAAGTCCGGAGGCACACACAGCCCAAAGTAAGTGTACTTGCTTGTGGAAAGCAGTAATTAGTTTAACAAATAAACGCTCGTTAACAAAACTGGTTTGATTTTTGTTACTAAAGGAGAGGAGCCCAAAGCCAAAAAGGGCAAGGAATCCCAATCGACCAAGGCGGGAGGTAATACATGTCACTAATCTTATGCAAAGCAATCACTCAAACAATGAGTCACTCCTTAACATTAAGTACAAAAAATCTCAATTGCAGTATACATGCTCAATCTGTGGAAAGGTTTTCAACAAAAAGTTTAACAGAGATAGACATGTTGACGAATATCACAACAGTAAACCAATGCAATGTGCTGTTTGTAGCAAGAAATTATCCAGCCAAAGAGGATGGGAGGAGCATGAAAAGAACTTTCACAACGAGGAGCATCAGGAGTTTTACTGCATATATTGTGGAAAAGCCTTCAACACTATTAATGCAAGATCGATGCACTTGTTAAGAGTTTGTCCGAAAAATCCCTTCCCAATTGTTTAGAAAACTAGTCAAAATAACAGTGTTAGCATAATTATGATGAATTGTACTTAGTGTACACTCCTTAACTATGTATCAATATTGCTCTTAAGTATTAATGAACTAATTGTACCTGATGATTTGTACCTTTTTATAGCCAGTCCTTAACATATATTTTACTTAAAGATACACGGAACGATTAACAAATTAAATAGTACAAAAATAGTAAATCATGAACCCAATTGCCTTTACCTGCTATTGTCTTGTC
>JAQGAP010003786.1:0-11703 GCA_034697805.1 Orchesella bifasciata | reverse complement strand
CTTGTCGATGATCCTAAATTGGAAAATCGTTTCCTCTGAAACTTGAATTATAATGAATTACTCATAAAAATTACGTGCAAATGGATTTTACAGCTTAAAATTACACTCCGCAACAAACCTCTATGTACACACAGACACTACACAACATTTTTTCCTCATCCTTCTAAAGTTGTAATCTCGTCTTTGGGTTACTCCGATGTCCTGAAAGACCATTAGTAAAAAATGTTAAGTTCATTTGTGGGATCATCACACAAAAGAATGGATTACCTCAACTTTACTTTCCCGTTATCGTTGGTTTTTGTCTGTCCTATTACACTCAAGTCTCAATTCACCCCAAAACAATTATAATAGCCTGCCTGATGATGTATACATAAAATTCATGAGACGCTGATTGAGTATAAGCACACGGAAGAGAGGTTTCATCTCTTCGGGTTAGCCAAAACATGCGTTAATAAAATGGATGATACATGTACATGGCTTTTCTGTATGCTTGACAGTCACATATCCATATCACGAGATCACTTTGTTGCATGAAAGATTAAAGTTGTGTTGTGTTGCACCCTAATGTATCATCTCAATTCATTGCGGAGGAGATCAACAAGCCGTGTAATCCACCGGAATGTCAGAACCATTGACTCTTAAATTATTAGTCGCGTTGATGAGATGATGTGACGGTGACTGATTTGATTCATTTTACCATCATGCTACATAACCACAATGTCCATTGTGCTTCATTTTTTACCGTCATTAGTAATCGCTATCTGCATGCAACAGTGTAACAATCTCCTTAATAACAAAACAAGCATCCTTCGCTTCGTGGAAGCGTAAATTTTCAGTGTTCATTGGTTCACTAGATTCTTACGTCTGAGATTTAATACGACTCTTCGAGGAAAGAATAATGTGATCCAAAAATATATCAAAAGACTTGAACTGGCAAAAAATTATATGTCTATGTACTTGCACACCTTGTTACTGGGATTCGAAGCATTCACAAAGATTTGACAGATAATTTAACATAAATTTAACGAAATAGGAGAAAGAAGGCAATGAAGTATGAAATTTGAAATTGAAGCCAATAAAATTAATTGAAGTTGAAATGCATTATTCAGATACTTTGCTCTTACGATTACTATCCGAGAAACTTTAAATTTCCTAATGCTTTAAGTTTACGAATATTTTTATATATGAAAGTACATGTTGTTATCATTATAATGGCATTTTATATCCCTTCGTAGAGATGGATGACATGAAGCGTTTAGTTTACAATAGGCAGTGAAAGAATGGTTAAACGCATTCAACCATCTGTAACTGTAGTAGTGTAAGTCTTATTACCATTTATGTGCATAAGCATAACTGGCTAGATCCGAATTTGAATACAATGGTAATCCAAGTAAAAATCGCAAAATACCGTGAGAACATTTTAAATAGAAAATTCTTTCAACAAGGCTAGGTTTGAAAAAGGGCTTTTCAAAGATGAGTTTTGAAACATCATCAAAGTTGACTAAAGAGAAAATGCCATAAAAAGACTTGAAGTCAAATTTTAGCATTTTGCGTTCTTGTCAATAAAATGCAAGTGAAGCCACTATCGTGTAACACAAATGGAGTCTCAAAACGCCAGGGAAATCTACAGCTTGTTTTCGTTGAAAGAATTTCACCCATTATCTTCAACAACTGTTTTTTCGAGCTAGAATCTGTTTTATAAGGTATTTATTATTAAGCTATTTTGCAATTATTATTCATCGCAACACATTGATATTAAGTAGACCTCAGGTGTTCGAAGCAATCCCAGAAATTGGAATCTGTGTATGATACGAATCGGAAATTATCAACTAAAACTACACTTTAAAATGCTACAGTAGTATTGCAAGATTCCACGAGTAAATTCCGAATCGCTTCATTTGTCAACCAGATAGTTTACGACGCGTCAACAACAGCCTTAAAAATACTAAATTGTAGTAGAACAGCTCAGTAATGAAACAGATATATATCTTATATGCACGATAAAAATAATCCAAATTTTTACATTAAATTTAAAAACTCTTACCAGTTTTGCGACCGTGCTTCGATTTGCCAGTAGTCGATTCAATACTCAAATGACCAATACAACCTTTAATCCCAACCAACTACAAAAAACTAAAATGTACTGAACAAAAAACGCACATTGATTTATGAAATAAATCGACATAAGTCACACTAGATAATAAAATTGGCACTAAAATTAAGTCATTATATGTAAAATTACTAAAAAAATACAATGGTAGTGGTATCTTCATATTGGCACATATGCCCACATCTGTAAACGAAGTTAAGACGTGTTTTGTAACTGCAAAACCAGAGATTTTAACGTCTTGGCTAAATCCTACTGGGCAAGATTTTCGGAGATAGCAGTGACACTTCTGCTATCAGATAAGAAAATATGTGTGTCTTTGTTACTAGAAGTAGGCACTGATGAATTGTGTTGTTGGCGCAGTGGTCATTTTCGCAGTTTTTTTTCAAAAGGAAATGAGTTTGGGTTTGTAAAACAACGGGTCACCAGCAAAATACAAGAATACATTAGTTCCGGGTAATTACGGGCTCGCCTATACTAACACCTTGTAATGCATGGAATCTTAATTGATGTTTTTGTTAAAAATCCCTACATCTACTAGAATTTTACATAACATCTACTCAAAAACCTTGGGTATAAAATTTATTAAATAATTTTGTAGCTACATTCCCCCGTCAATATTGTTTACGATGTTCATTTTACTGTTATGTTATCACGGTAAAATGAATTCTAGCTGTCACTTTTTTCGATTCTTTGATATTGTCATTTGCTGGTAGTATTTTCATAACAAACTGAAGGGACTTCTATGAGGAACAAACGGTATGCAGGTAACATTTGATATAGTAATCCAAGTTGGCCACACAAGTGGCCGGGAAAAGTGTTGTGACACTGCTTCGTTTACCCAGAGAAGATGAACCTAGGCAAGGCTTTGACTGCTATTTATTACTCAAACCGTAACATATTCTATTCTATCGTAGTCAAACTACATACAAGTTTCAATTTCGATTTGCTCGTTACTCTACTCGACTTGCCGTTGACTATACCATTATTACGATTTCAGGTGCATTATGGTTTCACTGCCATAAAAAGCAACGTTTCATCTCAGCATTTTCTTTTTACGGTTGTACGTGATGATGAACACAAATGAATGAAAAGTAGTTTTATATCACCTCTAAATAGTGAACTGCAATGACTTCATATTCAGTATGGTGTGGTTGTGGGTGCGAATTTTCATTTTGGCAAAACAGTTTTGCACAAGAATGCAAACGTTCTGACAGTGAGCTACAATGGTGCCTCCTGCTCTGCCTCTTGCTTCTTTTTCTCTCTGTCTCATTGTCAGCCAGTTTGGGTTCTTCTTCTGCTCGATTAGTAAGCTTTTCTTGTCATGTAGACAAAAATTCATGCATGTATCAAGCCGTGAAGTGAATCCATTCCATAATCACAAGTTAAAAACCCATAAGTGAGCGCAAGCATGAGGATACCTACCTATTTAAAACATTATTATGCATTGTTGTGGGATGAAGAGTACCGTTTAGGATTCATTTTGGTTTCATTCTCGCCAAGATCTATTGGGATGACCTCAGTCAAAGTGAAGTCACAGCCACACACAAAAATGATGAATCCCTATATTTAACAAATAATTCACAGGGAATTATGCTCAAAGAATATACTTACATAAAACAGGCTTGCTGATTGCATTTGCATGAATAATTCATATTATATACATACATGTATGCATAATACACGCTGCAAATAAGACAAAGACGAAGACTACACTAACAATTTCTTAGCAGCACGGACAGGGAGTTAGGGCTCTTTTCGCAGTATTTTGAAAGCTATTCATAATACATATTATCATTACGTATGTGATGAGGATAGTAATGATGATTATGATAGCCTTTATCTTGTAAAAATGCAGATTAAGAGGAATAATATTCACGTAGTTGGCAAACATGCCCTTTTCATAAACTCTTATATGGATGACCCTCAGCGATAAAGTTTTTTTCGTTTGTTTTGTCGGACAGAGGATGTAATTAAGTTGAGAATTTTGTATACATCCTTCAATGGTCTCCTATAATTTGCTATGATTCTGATGAGCATGTCGTAGTCTTCCTTTTAAAAAATCGTCAGCTCATAAAAATGATGGTGACGAATAGGGTTTGGTAGAAGATCATGATGAACCTTGAGAAATCCGGGTCCAGAAATAAACACCACTATTCTCAGATCTGACAATCCCTTTTTGAAGAGTTTAAAGTGCTTGTATGCATTTGATTAAAGTAATCCATTGTGTATTTCAACCTCAAAAACACAACAAGTTGTAAAAGTTTTATGATGTGTGATCTTGTTATGATAAAAATGTGAGAATGTTGTAAATGGATACTTTTCAAGCGTTTAATGTAAGTGATTATTATTCTGTCCTGTTCTACTCATTCGAATCATGTTTCTTGGAAAGTTCAGCCTGTCGAGAGAAATTAAAGCTGAAGTTCTATGATAAACTTACCCTAAAGCTGACAACCCAATTAGGCATCTTAAACGTAATAAGAAGGAATGTATGAATGTGGTCGAAACGTTACTTGTGTAATCTGGCAAACGTAAATTACTAACCAGTGGATTCATAAAATGCTAATCGTCTTTAGTGGACAACAGCTTGTAAAGTTTGTTTTGTTTCTTAATCCTACATAGCTGAAAGGTTTTCATTGTAACCCGGTAAATATTCATGACACCATGCTCATATGCATTGCAAGACTGTAATGTACATCGCATTGTACTGTACTGAAATTTATCATGCTGAACTTGTAGCAATAATCCGATTTCGAGCTATACATACAAATCCATCTAAACCCCCCGTTTACTAATGTGCCAAATCTATATGCAACTAACAACATTGGCATTGTTCAGTTACTCATATAC
The DNA here is from genome assembly GCA_034697805.1 of Orchesella bifasciata. Classification (NCBI taxonomy): domain Eukaryota; kingdom Metazoa; phylum Arthropoda; class Collembola; order Entomobryomorpha; family Orchesellidae; genus Orchesella; species Orchesella bifasciata. The sequence continues at coordinate 6,746 of JAQGAP010003786.1, read as the reverse complement.
TGGCTTTATTTATTAGGACCTTTGAAATCGACGCAGAAGAGACTACTATTAATCTAGTCCAATCAGTTGAGCATGATCGTTTTTCACGTCAGAAGCTAACTCAAAACACAATGGCAAAGGTCAAGCAAAACATGGTATTCTGCTGGGAGATGAGAACAAAGGAGTTTCACACTAAAACGATCATGACATCAACCACCACTTGGAGAAATATATTTGGCATTGACACTCCTGCGTAAATTGTTGGGATATGTACACTCTATGTTTCATCTATAAATTATATGACTAGGCTTTGCAGTTCATTTGTTTTAGCTGAGCATTCAGATTCGCGTAGTGTAATAATGCAGACTTCACTTTCATTACGGAACTGGTTGTCTGACAAAGACATTAAATTGTGGAATGTGTTTTTTCTAAATTGTTGTGACTTGCTTTCAATTAAAGATTTGCTTTCTGTCATTTCATGAAAAAGTACATCTTTGTCTCTGTCGCCCAACCGACTATACTCATTTGTAGGTGATGCGTATTCCAAAATTCAAATGGCTTCTACAAGGCAATCTAAAAGCGTGAGCGAAGACAGACTCTGACTACACATTAGCATTAGTATTAAACGTGAAAACCCCTCCTACTAGCCATTATAAGGACTTAATTGAGGATAAATGATAGTCAAGCAAAGCAATGATGGCAAAGTTATATCTGCAACTGGTTAGTCATTGTCTACATCAATTCGGAATTCGTGACTTGTGGCGTGATGTCTTCGAAGCCCTTTTTTCCACAAATGTTCACGTTTTATGAATTTTAGAATTACTCATGAGAATTCTTCATGTGTCCTTCCTCCTTTCCATTGAGCTCCTAATAATCCGGAGTATGAAGGATTGAGAATAACACAAAAAAAACTCAAACAATATGCGATCATCTTCTACGCCTCAACAACTGTGGTTTCCGCTTTTTGGTGTCGTACTATCCTGTCTTTTCCTGTCGGTGTATCTTTCCTTAAATCCGTTGCAATTCTCAATAATTTATGATGCATGAGTCTAAAATTATCCCATTTCAATACGACAGCGGAGTTTATTCATAAGTCACCGTGAAACGTACAAATGACTAAATTACCAGAATATCGTGTTTTTGCGAGGAACTCTCTCGCAACAAAGTCGTGCCCATTTCAGCACCAAAGATTGATGCCAATTCAATGACTACACTGAATTGACTGTAGCTATAGCTGTAATCATAGGATTAATTCACCCTTTATTGCAATTACTTGCAACACCTTCCATAAATCTCTTTATTGAGGTGTTTCAGCAAAGGCGCATTTTTTTATTATAAACGGTAAAATAAGGTACAGCAAAACTTAAAATGAATTCTTGGATTGAGTCATTCAATGAGTAGCAATAGTTGCATTGTTTTCTCACAAGAAGTGATAGTGTGAAAATTGTAGCAATGAAAACTTGATTGAGGCTCAGGTCAGTCACTTATTACGGTCCTACCGAAAGAATGGCCATAAAAAGCAAATCAATTTTTCGTGCGAAGATGAGGAAACAGAAGTTTTGCTTCTCTCAAGCAAAGTCGGAAAGCGAAAGCAAACAAATACTCTGAATCTGACTACAGTTTTTACGGTTTAATTTCAATTCTTCTTCATGGCAAGGTCAGCTATCTCGTGATGTTTTAATGCTCTATTGTTGCGTTTTCTACTTCATCTTCCTGAGCGACATATGTAATTACTGGCCACACATAGTAATCAAATCACAGTTAAAACATTCAGAAAAATGTTATGTAATGAGAATGAAAGTTAGATCAATGGGGAAACGAAGCGATTTGAATCCAAACAAAAAACTACTTTGGTATGCACTTTTGATCTTACACATGCACGACAAAAAAATGATGTAATGGGTTGAATAAAATCCAGCTCACTCACATGCACTTCTTAGCAAACAATCATGCTTTGCTGAAGGACAAGGATGAAGGACTCTTCCGCTAGTAGATTTTTAGTTTTTACGTCTGCTTTGACCAATTACTAAGATGTACTTTGGTTTAATGTTTTACCTTCAGGTCAAAAACAGTTTACCTTGAGGAATATTTGGAACTCTGAATAATTTCATGAAACTGACATCGTTTACTTAATGGTGAAGCATCCAGGAAGTAAGTATATCGACTGTCTTTTAACAAATTAAATGTAATTTGAAATCGGATGCAGCTATTAGCTATTATACTTACACACATGCAACTTCTGCCGTCAGCCATCAAACTCCAGTCCAGCCGTCGGAGTTTAATATTTTTGTGTAATAATGCAGAAAATTATTGTAAAAGCCCTCAAAGAAGAAAAACGTATGACTGCGTAAAGTTAGATTGATTCAGATTTGCATATTGAGCACAAAAACAATGCAATTTCTTTTCATTTCGATACGGTTAATAAATTGTGCACGTGATTTGAATTTATAAACTGTTCCGAAAAAACTACTCTCTTGTGCAAGTGAATTTTGGGTTTTACCTTAATTAAATGCACGTCACATACCTCCCCAGTACATGCTTTGATGTTTTTGACAACGGGCAGGGTGAAAGGTGCAACTTGAATGATATAAATTTTATTTTTAAAGATGATTAACACGATGTTCATCCTATATGCTTCAGTCTAGTTGCATTTGCATGAGGTAAATTTTGAATGTAGATATTCGTAATCTACTATATGAATTAATACAAGTTTTACAACGCAACTGTTGAGCGTAACTTGCTGTGTATCAATTAGTGTAGTCTGACAAGTCTTATTTCAAATCAATTACACTCCATTTCATTATGAATTATCAGAGAAGCAGTAGTAATTTATTAGAATTTTACTTTCGATAATTTATTCTCCTCCTCAGCCCCATTACTCATGCCATGTAACAGGAGCAAGAACAGTTCATGTTTTCAAACTTTTCCAAGCGTTTCTCGTTTAGAGAAGTTTCTCTGTGACATGTTTGTAACTTGTTAAATTGTTGATGGGGTAAGTGCTCAAAATTATACCTTTATCATGTGCCCGTCTCGTCTAGACGATGTGATCTTAATAAACATTTATAGGTAGCCACAACGTAATCAAACTCTATATTATGTTGGTGATGGGGTAAGGCTACCGTGACTAATCAGCCAACTAGAATTTGATGAATGGACAAACAATTTTCCGGCTCCGCAAATTGGTTCCTTAATATTTGAAAAAGTAAATAGCTGTTGCGGAAGACAAGTAGTTGAGAGAAGCCATTCAATGTTCATCCGCAAACGGTATAACAGTTAGTCTACCATTTTTCAGAAGTTCCAATGGAGCTGTCAATTAGTAAAGAACTGGCTAGTCTGATCAAGGTTATAATTTTGTTGCCTGTATTGTACACATGTCATGTAGTCTACCTGTGAAGTGAGGGTTCATGAAAGCTGTGTTTATCAGTTGTCCACAACAATGCTTTGGACTCTATTCCGAAAGGTATATTTGTGGGTTCTGGGGATTTTTTGTCGGAAATTAATTCTTATGTATAAATTAATCGATCAATTAATACAGTTCATTCAACTTGCATGTTACTATTCTACCATAACACATATCTTTTACCAACGAAAGTTTTGGGTTGCAGTAGAATCTGCTACTAGTAGATTTTATTTTCCATCAGATGAGACTCGCCAGCAATAAGCAATGTGTCTCACGTTGCATAATCTTACCTTTACTGTATTGTCAACTCTTCAATGAAATCGAGGCTGACAGCAACCATGTCTCCTCCAATTTCGCTAGACTTGGCAAATTGTCCATTTGAATTCGGATTTGAGAACTGATACACATTTCCTGTTGTCTGCCAGTTGTTGTCAAACGGATGTTATGCAACTTCATCAAACAATTTCATAAAATCAATTCAATTGATTGTGCTAAAACATACTTTTATGGAGTCAAAAATGCAGTAATCATGTTCTCTGCGATTCGATCTGACTGACGACTATGAAACCGAGGTATCTCCATTTACTGGAAGAACAAATCTCGATGCTCAATATACAATATTTGACGTAATGACTGAAACAAAGAAACTTTTTCTCAAACAGTGTTGTATCCGTCTAGGAAATAACGGCTTCGTTCATACATGTAATCATGCTGGTTATTGCGATTTAATAAGTGTTATTTGAAATGCTGTTTGTGAATAAGTTTTTGTTTCTAAATCGTGTCCATGTGGTCGTGGTATCAATAAGTTAGTCCTGTATATAAGTATAAGACAAATGCATGTTCCATAATAGTCCCTCAGTAAGTCAGTCTTACGTTCATATACTGCCAACTATTTCAGTAATTACACATTGTCAGAATGTTGCGAGTGACTAGAAATTAATTTAATCGAAACAATTTTTAATATGAATGAATTAACGTAAGCAATAAATTGAGCGTTGGAACAAGAAAACGAAATTACAATTTAATACACATCATAAATTGAACCCACATGCTGTTTGTTTAATCATGAAGTCTACAAGACTTTAATTGTTATGCTAAAACCTCGTCGAATTCGAAAGATTGCGTCATGCTTAACAGCAGCTCACTATACAGATACCTACCAGCACAACTAAACTGCCCGAAAATGGTTGGTGGACTGCCAAACAAAACGGTTTTAGTATTTACCCATCATCAATTAGTAAGATCATCATTGTCCCATCTTTCGCCAGTATTATGCCATTGCAAGGTGTCCTGGTGAGTTGCTCTCCCGAATTTACATACCTATTGTTGGTTAATCTCATAGAAAACCAACTTTGCAAAGGAGAGGACCAACAACTATTGCATGTATTTTTTATTAAATGGTTTTCAACCCATTTGGCTTCTATTTGAGCTCACTGAAACATGATACTACTTTTATGGATAGAACACTGCCGCATGTGAAACTGTACATTCTCAAGAGTTGTATGTAAGTTAGCAATAAATTTATGTGAATTAATGAATTCAATGCAAGAGATGGCTCGTTTCTTGAATCAAACAATTCAACTGTTGTCAACATGTGTGTTGTTTCATATTTTTCTACGTAATATGTATATAGCTTGCATTTCTTCCTGAGAAACGCTAACGAGTACATATATATATTTGATAAAATCATCAAAGCGTTACTGCTTCTGTGAGCCAACAAGGATCTCATAATTCGGATGCGCTTCTTCTTGATTTAAACCTTTCCACATATTATAAGACTCGTTATAAAACCAGCGAGGGATGATGCGAAGGGATAAAATTACAAATAAAAATTGGTCGTGCTGGTGGTTGTGCATCAACTAGACAGTGACAAGCCGCCTAGTTTACTTTACATGATTTGTTAACTTTAGCTGTACGTGACCATTGAGAGTGGTGAGCTGCTGAATTGTCGAATATCAAAGCTAGCAATCCGAAATTGGAAATTGTTAGACGAATACAATGTGTACCGTTTGTACTTAAATATACGAAAGCTCATTGTTGAGATCTCACAAATGTGTAGTGCCTACCATGTGATGGTTATACACTTGTTATGTATCATGGTAAAAAAGTAAAACGGACAGACTCAATGATGTTACGTGTTTGTATAGTAATTATTAACTAGCACCGTCAGCCGTGTCTTATGTTTTGTTTCTGTCCGTCTGTCCTCCCACCGTTGGAGATATGATGATGTATAAAGTTTAGAACTGAATTTGATTCAATACCTTTTACATCAATAGTACATGTTAGTCATTTATGAATTTATCCTTGATGGCTAAACTTCAAAATGAAGCTAATTTGTTAATAGGTATTTACATGTTATTGCAGTAGTGTTGTAAAATTCCGGTAATTGACAAAATAAATTATGATTCCGAGACTCAGTTTATCAAATTGCTAGTTGGCCACATTCCTATTTATATGTTTATTTGATTTCGTACAAGGCATGCAATAATGCAAATGAATTGCGCGTGGGGGATCAGACCGCCTTTCTGAGATGAATTAGGGAAACAACAGTAATTTTGTTAAACTATGAACGCGTAACTCACCAGAAATTGTGTAGGATATGTGAACTCACGAGAGCACACTAGACCACAAAGTCCCGAATATCTTTTTCTTGATTAATTTATGCACGGAAAATAGCGATTCCCCTTAGAAAATCGTGGTTAAGGATGTTGTTGTTTGCTTGCACATGAGTGTGTGAATGTAAGCTCTTTTTGAAATAATATGAATTACCGTTAGATACACAGCTCATGATTACGAGTGACCTTGTAAGACTATGCATCAAAACTAAATATAAAGATGTTTCGCGAGCGAGCGGCACACATTTTGCATAATGCAATCCATTATGAGACGGGCTCGCCAGTGTACAACAAGGGAATACGTCTCTTAAAACAACACGATATCTTCTCCCCTAAATATGTATATATTTTTCCATTTCGTGATTTTTATTTTCCCGATGTGTATCACAGATCAGGTAAAGCTATAAAAATTCTGAATCATAGGAGAACGTGAGTGCGATACGGCGACGCAACAGTTTAGTAACAAGTTTACTTCGTCCCTCGTGACACATATGACCACGTGATTTGCAAATTGACTACGAGTTATGTTCATGATGTTCCTACTTTTTAAAAAAACCGAGTGTGCAAACCTTTAAGTGTATTATGATGTTGACGCAGAAAAGTATTATTCAGCGATCAGATTATTTTATACTTCATTTTAAGTTCGAGACGAAGACATGCAATACAACAATGAGCACTGTATAGTTTGTCTTGTGGCTACAAAATAGTTTGGTTGCGAATGGCATACTCAATGCAATATTTAATTTACTTAC
>JAQGAP010003785.1:0-11704 GCA_034697805.1 Orchesella bifasciata | reverse complement strand
TCTGCTGGAATTTTGAGATGGATCATCTAAAAATGATGTGTAAATATGAGATGGGATGAGGATGATGGGAATCTCAACCTGTTCAACATATGTCTACGGTTTTTATGCATGTAAGATGTACAACGTAGGATATTTTACCTTAAGGAAAAAACGTGTGTAGGTATGTTACGTGACTTGCGAAGTGTGCACACACATCAATACCGCGTGCCGATCTTGTGCATATATACCGTTCTGCTCGTTTTTAAGCATTCCAATATAAGCTTTCTTGTGAGTTTCATGGAAAAAATATCGTATTAAAGTTTATCAAAAACTAAAATGGGATATAAATGTCAGGTTCTATAGGTGTTACGATGTGCAGATATAAATGAACTGATATTGCTTTGTTGCTTTCTTAACTTGATTTGCAGTACAAGCGTCCAATGTGCGTGGGTGTGTCCACTGCAATCATATTCAACATTTATCATGTTATTCACCGGGACAAATGTTGCATAATTTTGTATTATTTTATAATTTTTGTACTCTAATATTATAATGTTCTGAAGTAAGGGATCAAAGAAACAATTGTGGAAACTGAAACAGGTTCAAAATCCACATTACATGCTGCAACAATATATTATTTAGTAATGTAGTCTTCAGAGATGTCTTATGAATTCTGAAACCATGAAATGAAAGTTGTAATGAAGCGATGTTGTGTGCAGTTCATTATGTGTAACAATCATAGAAGCTCCATATTATCAAGAGTACTATCCATTTTGTAGTATTTATAGCATGCTAAGCCATGTCCTTCACTTCATCCAAAACAAACAAGAATGGTTCTAAAACTGACTGACTTCATGGAACCCATTTTACGTCTTTGGCAACCTTGTACTTTCCCCTAAAACCAATTAGCGTTTCGTATTCTTTCTTCGACTCCTCTGTTTGTATCTCACTTGGTTTTTGTCATTGTAATTTGAATGTAAATATTATGACGATTCTCTGCATCCCATTCTCATTACCACTTTAAGTCTTTCGTTTAGTGCGAAAGGTACAATAAAATGAATTGCTGATGGATGCACGTACTTGAAGCTCTTGCTCTTGAAACTGATGATGAGATAGTGTATGAATGACTCATTCCTTCGAATTAACTCCATAATGAGCCAGTTTATATGTACTTTGATTCCTATTCAAAGGTTTCAGCTATTATTCGGACAACGAAAATGTATGGAGAATTTCTAGTTGGAAAATTCTGAGCAGAAAATTTTTCCGTAAATGTGTAAACACGATCGCTCAATAATAAAAGTGAATCATCTTCATTCAAGGTGGCCATTAAATTGTTATGAAACGGATGGCACACACCACACCTGAACATGCATAATTAGCATTAAGATGCTAATGACTCATGGGCTTCTACTTAAATGCAATTTGAAAGATTAAAATATTTGTCAGCTCAATTCACAAGTTCATGCACTGGATCTTAGAATGTTGTGTTATGAGTCAGAGCCACATAATATCCAGTGGAAAAGTCATTAAATGAACCTATTAAATGACAATGAACATTATATAACCATAAGCCTTACTTACCTTCCCGTAAGTAAGATGGAAGCCGATGGGTTAGGGACGACGAAACAGGTACATGGGTAAACAAAAAGGATATAATGTTAAGTGTAACGCAAAACGAAGTTGAGCCTAATAATAATACAATTGTCATATAATGCACTAGGGTAGCCCAAATAACCTATAAATATCCACAACAGGTCGTGTTCCATCATTCATTTATACTCATCGCATCCTGAGCTGTGAACTAGAGTACAAAACCTCATCCTCAAGAAAGCAAACCCTTTATCCCAAATTATCTCAAGAAACATGCAAGCTTACCTGGTTGTTGTAGCCGTTGTGGCTTTGACCGGCTTCTGTGCTGCGGAAGATACTACACCTGTGTCCTCTTCAGAAAGTCCAAATTGTGCATCCAAATTTAAGGAAGACGAAAAGCGCATCACTATCTCAGAGGCATGTCTTAATAAGACCGGTCTCAAACCGGAAGATATGCCAAAAACTGAGGCAGAGTTCGAGAAGGAGTATAATGACAAGGTAAAATGCACTTTTGTGGATTTATTACACAAATATTTATAAATTTACATGACAGAAAAGAAAAGGTTGTGTTGTATGACCCCTTAACGGTATATTTTGTTCTATTTTATAGTGCTACGGAAAGTGTCTCCTTTCTGAATTGGGAATGGTTGGTGACGAACCTCATACCTGTTTCTGTACAAATTTACTTTCGTTGTTCTATGAAAGAATCTTATAAACACTTTCATATTCTTTTATAGCTAAAAGATCTGAAGTTTGACCGTGATGTCATCAAGGCTGACATTCTTGAGCATGTTGTAGACAAAGAGTTCCAAACTAAGATTACCGAATACACTCTCAAATGTATAGATGAAGCTGGTAAGAAAAAAGGAATTAATTATTAAATTCCAAAACTTATTTAATTCACCTAGCTCAGATATAGAATTTAATGATTTTATTTTTCATGCGTGATACAGAGAAATCCGGACCTCTTGCTGAAAACAATGTCTGCAAAGCTAGTGCTCACCTTTTGTACTGCTGCAAGAAAGAAGAATTAACGGTACGAAAGTAGCTTTTATGTGTAAACCATCGATCTGGTGAAAATACAGTTCTAAACATTTTATTTTTCTTACAGCTACCGTGCTAAGCGGATAATTCGGATGATATCAGTGGTTCATTCCGATCTCTACGATTTTAACAATGCCCAGGCCACAATTTACAAAAAAAAATGCATGCATGTCAAAAATAATTACAAACTGATTGTCTTTTTGAAGTTTTATAAATGAGTTTTCGACAGAATGAAATTGCAGTTGAAGCTTTCGTTATTTATCCATATACATTCAACATTTTCACATATAACATACCGAGTTGGTTTTTCTAGCATATCGCACATCTTCACGATGGTTTCCTATGCAAGTTCCCTATGCAAATGTACACAGATTTACAGAGCACGGCTTGTACTCTAATGAACTGCATTTTGGCAAGCTTCCGTGAATTCATAGTACAGTTGTGTATTGGCAAATTGGTTTTTCTTAAAGCTCTTATTCCTATGAATACATCCTTTAATAACACGTATTTATATGATAGCGATAGCCGAGCAAGCAAAATAATTTTATTCCACTTTCTAACATCCTGTTTACCAATTTGGACCCATTTTAGGACAACTTGTCAGTGGCGGTTTCCATTTGAAGGTCATCATGTCCATGTTATTTAGTCCCAGTTCTCGTTGTCGCCATTGTCTTTGCCCATTAAGCCAGAGACAGTACATTTCTCACATTAAACAGGTGCATCATGCATTTGGCTACGATGAAGAGTCGGAAGACGGTTCCTACACTTTTACAAACTGGACAGATTACATAAACGAGGAAGGTTCGTGTAAATTTTATTCGAACTAAAAAATTATTTTTGGGGCTTAAATTATAATGCATCATTTAATTTTACGTATACTTTACAGATTCTACATTTTACGACGATTACTTTCTCTTTGATGGAAAATATTTCGTGTCATCTGGGGAAATTCGGGACGGAATTCTTTACGAATGGATAAGCCTGATTGGAAATCTCGAGGAATCAGAAAAATATCGGGCTACATTAACTTTAGCCAGTCCAAAGTTCAAAGTACCGAATACATGCAAATGAATCGATTTTGAAATGCAACGCAAAGTTTGACTTTAGAAAAGCAATATTTGAGAGCATTGGTTGCATTGTTTGCAGGTTCCCAGAATAGATTGGACAATTCGTGTACTCCCATTCACAATGGAGAATCGCCCCGACTTCAAGTACTGTTCTGGGATTCCTGTACAACCAATTTTGGCAAAGTTTGTCAATCGAAACTGTCAGAGCGATCAGGGGGACATGCGAGAGTACGTGTGGAAACAGAAAGTGACGATTACGAAAGTTGAGACCGACTCTCAGTAACTCATCGTAAAAGAAGAAAAACATTGCCGTTAAGCTACATACAATTTATGTGTTTTTTTATTTAAGCAATGACGCAATTAAAAGTTCCTAGAAAGCTCCTCAATAAAGAGCTGGAGGTACTTGGCAAGTCAGCAAGCACTTTTATAATTAATATAACATAACATATGTGTTTTTTTCTTATGCATGTTTATTCAATAAACTTTATTGTATGCACGACATATACGTATATATAAATGGCATACTCTTAAATGAATGGGCATTTCCATTTTCATCCGCAGAAAAATTTAGTATATAGTATGTAAAGACGGAGAGTGCATACTAGAGTTCGGGAAATATTGTTCACTGTACATCACATGTTGCTCGAGCAGCTGCTTAAGAAAGGGTTTAGTTCAAGATTCAAACTTTGAGAGAAAGCAAATGTTCCTAATTTTATATTTTGATCAGTGCTTGACACGCAAACTTGAATTGCACAATCTTTCTATTAGTCGTATTCTATTAGCATATATCTAACAGTTATCTTAATAAAATGAATTTGGAAAACAAATCCAAAGATAGGTTAAAGTAATGCAAGTCGTGTACATAAAATGTATAAATGCTAAATAATTATTTTTTTAAAACTAAATTTCTTACTTTTCTTTGCTAAACAGAACTTCACCTGGAGAAATAAAAACACTTCCAACATCCCAAGAAATTCTGAAGCTGTTGGAATGCCCCTGCTGTCTCGAGCCCCCAGTTCCTCCTATAAAAACGTGTTCAACTGGGCACATTATTTGTTCATTTTGCAGACCCCGTCTCACTCGATGTGCAATATGCCGTGAGCCATATACTGACTCTAGGAACTTTCCACTTGAAGCCATTTTTAATGGTTGCACAATCGCCTGCAAATTTTGGGGAAGGGGGTGCGAACAAATTGTCACCGGAGATAAATTCGTTGAGCATGTTAAGATATGTCAGTATAGAACGCTCTGCTGTTCACACTGTCATGATAGTATCTCACCAGTGGATAAATATGTGGATCACCTTAAGGAGAAGCATGAGGCTACCGGCTATGATTCAGAGCAGGATGTGTATACTTATAAAAATTGCGTCTCAGACTTATACAATGGTACATGCAGTATCAAGCCATCCTTCAACTTAATCATGACGCATTGAAAACAAAAATCAGAGATTTTTTCAGACAATTTTTCAATAGATTCCAGATTTCCTGATCAGTATGCAATTTATGACGGGAGATACTTTATCATCTCATCCCAAATACGTTCTCAGTTTATCCACATTTGGATAAGCATTGTCGAAAACCTGAGCATCCTTCCTGACGACTGCAAGAATGGCGAGCCTTCGGAAGAAAACTCCCTTGAAGAGATCAAAAAGCGGGCAGAACGGAGTCAGTATTCGGCTGTGATTTCCATTTCCTCAGAAACCCTACCGGTTTGCGAAACGTAGAGACAAATTGCAATTAGTTTTGCAATTTTCATTAAATCTCCTTCTATTGCAGGTTCCTGTAGCAGTTTGGGGAATCCCAATTTACCCCCTCCAAAATGGGGAACCGGACTCAGCTCTCATCGTGAATATCCCAGTGAACCCAACATTTCGTGGATTTCTTACGCCTGTAGAGTCTAGCTCCGATGATGCCAGTGATGGTTCAGATGCACTAAGGCAATATTCTTGGTCTTTTACCTATTCTATTTCAAAGGTGGCCGAAAACAAGAAATAAATTACTTACTTATTTAGTGTAGATTTTGGAAACGTTTTAATAAAGCTTGTTTAATTATGATTGACACCAATGAGAAGGGTAACAACAGAATTGAATATTTCATATGAAGAACGCATAGCATAAATGGGCTTGATAGACGGCAGAGTTCCCAAACGGATGCCTGATCGTTTCAAGGACTTCACCTGTTTCCGTACCAGTTTTTCTAAGAAAGTATTTCCATTCGGGGTTTCTTTGCGGATTTTGTTTAGGTATTTTCCAGACATATCATACACGCTTCCATTCACGTACAAAAGTGTTTGAATGAATGCGAGAGTCACAACCGCAGTACAAATGTAAAACATGTAGGTTGCGTTATGAACTTTTCCACCGTGAAATTTGATTACGCTGTAAAACAGGAGGATTGACGTACATTCCAAAACACCGACTAGGATGGAAAGGTACAACCTCCCGATGATTGCATTTAGTTGTGCAAAAAGGGTTTGGAGAAGTTGGTAATTTTGAATGTGGCCAGATTTTGTGTACCGCCCGTTCCTAAAAATAACATAATATTAGGTTACCGTAAATTGGTGTTTGTTTATGACGTTTACGTTACAAAGTTTGCATACATGAGGTTCCTTGCCCACAATATTAATATCAAGGATGGAAGAATGTGGAAGAGAGAAATCCAAAAACCGTTGCAGCTAGAAAATAGCACCTTGGACCAAAATTCAAAGGCACAAAAAGTGAATTTAAAAATGCGAAATTCTTGCCAAGATTCAGGAAATATTGAAAAGATGTAGGGAACGGAATTGGGCTGAAATATGAATGTAATCCAGCTAAATATTTCGACTAGGAGAAGCAACCAAAAGCCCAGAGCTGTAAGGACTTCCAACGCTCTTGATATTTTGCGATCTTCAGCAGTCATTTTTCCTAATAGATAGATAATAAGGATGTGGGATACAAATTGTCATAAACAAACTAAATAAATGTCCTGAACTGTACAAAATTAATTACTAGCTGACATACCTTTGAGTTTAATATCCAGCTTGATTGCAATAGCGAGAAATCGAAGAAGCTCCTGTCTACTCAAATAGACTTGAGCACATCCAAAGCAGAATACGCAGTACATGCTGAAGTTTATCACGACAGAAATGATCGCTGCGTAAAGTTGGATTGTGTCGTGTTCATGTTTTTGAAATCCTTCAGTAGCCAGTTGTACAAAACGTACAATTTCGTAAATTAGGTATATTAAGGTGTGACTACCATAAAGGATGAACCTCCAGTTCGTTTTTTCGCCGGCACTGTGATACACCTCCACTGCATGCTTCTTACTGTTCCATTTCACTGGAATTGGCAAAAGGTGATACCGCGTTGAGATTTCCGTAAATCGAATGGTGCTTTGCACCAGAAACTTGGACATCATTTTGCACAAAATGTTTTATTAAGTTAAGTCTCATGCAAACGTATTGGCTCTGACTGCATACAAAATCGAAATAGTAGTAAACCTATGGATATTTGGATTCAAAATAAGCGACAAAATGTGAAGCAAAAGGAGTTATAGAACAAAATCTAGTGACGCATGAAGAATTGAGTATTGGTCACATCTAAAACCGTTTCCTGTATGAATGCAGCCAACTCCAGTCATCCAGTGTTTATTTATTTCATTATTATCAGCATAATCGAGACGCGTTATTTTCTTGTCATGTGTCTCGTTACGTGTATACCCGAAATACTCACATAACATTTCCATGCTTCATTATCGCAATCGTAGTAGACAATAGCTTCCCGTAAAAGTTTTGATTCGCTCCATTATAGAGAAACAACAATTCTGATAGACTTTTATCGGAGTTGAAGAACCACTGTAAAATATTAATCAGTTTATGCTTGCATCTGTTTACGAAGGTTAGGAAGCGTTGACTTTCTGGATAGCCTGTAAGGCGAGGCATAACTGCGTTTCTTTGCTCTGTCAATCAATTCACCAAGATTTTTGACGTTGTCTGTGTGTGCGCATTAAAGATTAACGGCAGTGATGGCATATAATAATTTCTACAGTCCGGATAAACGTAAGCATTTATGATGATAAAATCATGTTGTTGTCAGATATGTAGTATTCATATAGCGGAAGTTGATGATAAGAACATTTTATTTTTGGTTCCTGCGTCTCGCTTGCTTCTGGAGCAAGGCTAAAAGCTATAAATACCAGACACCTGAGAATTTTTAAGTGAACATTTTATATGTACACTTTCATGAGTAATGTAATCGTCATGCCTGTTTTACTCACTGTTTCAACTCTACATCTACACTAATGATTCAAATGAAAGGGAAAGCTGTAAAAACAAACAGTATATATCACATCCCCGTACATACATGTATATACTCAGTCAGTATGTGAATGTATCGTATTCAAACAAACAATAACAATTGCATTGCTGCAAACTGCTTACCTTATATCTGTAAGTAAAGTAATATGAAATATGTACGTATTAAAATCACATATGTACACATATACCCACATTTGGCCTACATTTTGCACCTCGTGAGACTCATACTCATACATTTGCTGAGAATGAGAAACGCAAGATAATAATCATGAGAACAACACAAAAACGGCTAATAAAAGTGATAGTGAGCAAAAGAGCAGACAAAAACTAATTCCTTTTTCCTTTTCTTAATAAAAATAAATTTTTTTCATTGCATTCACCATTAAAAGAAATTTCCCACAGGATATATCATTTTTATCAAAAAATTATAACGAAAGCTCAGATGTATCTCACTTATCACATAATTCAATGATGAGCTCTGACACACCAGTGTTATTAAACTATCACAAGTGCTATCTGAACAAATTGATGCACATCGGAACGGAATAAAAGCATATATTTCATATTTCATATCCTCGATAACCTACATTTTAATGACGCGACAGATAAGTTATTTCCTTGTTAAAACGCTGCAAGGCAAATGCAATTAATTTTCTTCATTAACATACTGTTTTTTTTTGCGATGGTAGATTATTGGGAGAATATAACTATTATCGAGTTATATTCAATACAATCAAACAATGTTAAACCGTGTCCCTGTAAATTGCCAAATTTCCTTCATCTTCTTTTGTGCAGTATTGGAAATTTTGATGAGGAAACCCGTTGTAGAATTGATTTCTTGGGAAACCCATCGACTAAAGCCCATAAATAAATCCCAAAAAGAAAGTCACGTATTTGCAATAAAGCTGCCCATTCGTTATTGATTATTTTCTAATGTTCGATTATGCTCAATAGGCTATACATTAGGTGGACGAGACAGGTACGGTTCTTTCCATTATTATTTTTGTACAAAAGGAAGTTATTTGTAGATAGGTTCATGCATACACGCCAAGACGATTTTTAACTACAAGCAAAAAACAGATATACGAATATGAGCCCTGCGTGAGTGAGGTGTAACGGATTGTATGCAATGTTTGTTCATCACGGTTTCACCCACTTTTCCTTCTCTCTTTCTCAGTCTTTGTAGAGATTTGTTAAAGATTGAAGCAACAAAGACGGGCCGACGCCGTGTTAATAGGCTAAATGTCATGTAGAGTGGATGCAAAAGACATTAATGCACGAGATGAGGTGAGCTGATGCTAATAAACGTTTACAAACATGAGAGAAAAAAGTGAAATTACCGTGATTTTTGATATGTATCAAAATAGCTGGAGGCAAACTGTACGATAATGCTCATGGTTGTTATTAGTGTACATTTTAACCTCATTTTCAAGCTTCTCTAATTAAATCACCCAGTAAATTATTTAATTTACTCAAATAAAACAGGTATTTTTTAAGTGAGGTTCTATAAAACTCAAGGATGATGAATGTTATGTACAATAATACGTAATAAATTATTTACAAGACCAAGCTCTAGGTTAGGATTGTGTTTATAACGCTATAATGTAGCTTCAGTTTTTTTGAGTGAGTTATTACATGTGAATTGAATACAGCATCAAAACAACGGCAAATGGAGGAAGGTAAATAGCCGAGAGCAGTAAACATTTGTGGAATTTTATATTACGTTGATACACTTTTGCTCATTACCGTTAATTGTCTACGTAGACGTACGTTTATCTTGGTTGGATGATCAAACTGTTTAGGCCTAAGCTGAGCTTGTCTAGGTTTCAGGAAGGGCAGGAAGTAATATGCATGTAGGTAATGTGTGCCACGGTTGCCAAATAGCCACACTACAAGCCTATTTGAGTGCACACCTGATTCAAACCGGAAATTACAGATTTACGGAATAAAATGTTCATTACACATCAACATGAACCAAAACTACACGTTTTTATCGCTCCCATCAGCTATTTCAGCATTACAACTTGTTTTGCAAAGAGCCCAAACAAACCATGCAATTTTCCTTTAAAAAGATACAATTACACAGGTCAGCTTTAATTGAAGCACAGAAGCCAAAGCCACATTGAAGTTTTGGTCTCTCTTTTGTTTCGTTTCGCTTTTGACAACGTTTAAGCTTCCGCATTGTATCTAGAGCAGAGTCTTTGTCCACTACTACTCTGTTCTGGACATTATGATGGTCGTTTCCCTCATGGCAAATAAGACAGATGAGTTTTGTAAAATGTGTGGGCTCACATTATCTCCCTAAGCAATTTTTCTCTAAATGTGTATGCAGTTACTTTACCATCCTACTCAAAATATCAATTTCCACGGTTTATAATCATCATGATTTCTACATATATGTAATAACAGCCCACGATGCTAGTTATCATTTAAGTGTAGCAAAAGCACGAGTAGCATCAATGCGCAAGGCGTTAACCACTACGTATAGCCTCTAACCAATATCCTCATAGTTCACAATCACAATTTTCATCACATTACAAGTCAACCATGTAGTTTGCCAGTGGTGCTATTAGGTACAGGTCGCGACCAATTTTACGACATGCGTTTGCGTCGAGAGTGGAGTGAGCCGAGGGTTGGATGCGTTTTTATGAATAAATCCCATGCTTCAATAGTTGTTTCTTTTTTTTCCTTTCACGGAAGATTGGCTAGATTGGTCATCCTCATTTCCTAGTTTGAAAGGCCTGCTGTTCTACTAAAAACATTTTTTTGGTTCTGATTTTGCAACCTTAAAGACAAGTCGCAAGTTGATCCTCACACATAAACCTTATAAAACACAAGGGAAAAAAACTGGTGAAACAGGATCAACTATTATGTAGAAGCAGAGAGATGATTAGACAAGACACAGATTCATTCATTCTACACACTATGCAGTCAAGACTTGCATCCTATCATCATTAGATCAGGATGATTACCCTTTTTTGTAGTTTTAAAACTTCAATAAAAAGAAATAACTAATGCCATTGGTTTGGCACGGTCAACAATAGAAAAGCAAGCAGCATGGTAGTTTAGTAGCCTCATTGCCTCCTGCGTGTCCAAAAAAAACATTCAACATTATCATTGCAATTGGCACGTTCTTACGAAAATTCGAATTTTCTTGTGCAAAAAAACGGCTGCTCTAAAGTCCTAAGGACACACTTACAGCTAGCTGCAATATAGTATATTTTGTGTGCAGCCTTTCTTTATTCATTGTAGCTGTAAATTAGAAAAATCTCCGAAAATAATGTAAAATTACCAAGATGGAGAAAAAATTAGGTATGCTGGGAATAATTTCAGTGCAATAAGGAAGAGAGCCAGGTGAATTTGGTTTGGATGGAATGGAGGTAACGGTGTGGCCAACAAAGATGATTGTGTTTTGACTCATTATGCATAACAGCAAGGCGAGAGCTCAATTGGCTGTATTTGTTCTGCAGTAGTTTATGCATATAGAATTTTAAAAGGTAATACATACCGCCATCATTTGCTCTTGATCATATTATTTTACCAAAAGAATTATTTGATGAGCCTAAACTTTTGTACAAGAAAAAAAGTAGTTCGATCATCATCATCATCATCATGTTAATGTTGATGAATGAGAAGATGACTTGCCTTGCCGTCCTAGTTTGCATCCTCTTCTTCTTTGTTACTCAACTGCTCTGCACTGTTCTTCACCAAAAACGTATTTTTTTCA
>JAQGAP010003784.1:0-11706 GCA_034697805.1 Orchesella bifasciata | reverse complement strand
AGAAAAAAATATAATAAATGAGGATGAATGACGGGCTGAGTAAGTGGAGAGGGGAGAGATGTGGACAACTAATGACCTGACTGTAAGGGTAACTAACAGAACGGAGCAGACTTTGCCACCAAGGAAATGGAAGTCTATAACTTACAGGCTGGCCCTGTTTGACCCTATGCTGCCAATGAACTAACTCTACTGTACTACTCTACTACTCTTGCATTTTTATCAACAGAGACAAAATTCAGTAGTGAATCAATGATGGCTAAGAAAAGTAAAGAACCCTCATAGCATATTATATTCTGCTGAAGAGCGCCTCATGTACAATACCTACTGTTTTGACATTGTATACTACTTACTGGTGGTTGTGGATGCCATTAGCATTGGTAGGAAAGTTAACGACAAGGAATAACATAAAAATTGTGAAAGTGAAACTACAATCTCGGACAATGTGACCATACCCTTATTTCAACAACGTGAAAGCCATGTATTGCCAACAACAGAACAAAACTCATGGCCCCACCTCCTATCACGTTGGGGGTCATAAAATAAATTGAATCTTTCGCAGCATATGTCATAACTCACCATGTGTCATATCCGGACTATGGCCACAGATTATTTGAGCCGTTTTCTTTAACTTATTGTGGTCCACATTTTTACTGCTCACGTACAATCTGAACTTGAAAGTTGGTGTGGTGTGGGTGTAGCGTATTATGGCCCCTATATTTATGTACACACACTCACTCCGGTAGTCAGGAAGCGAAACGTAAAAGGAGAAAGTACTGAAAAGTGCCGATATAGTAAAGTGATACCTTGGAAAAAGGAAGAACCAAGTGAACCAAATCAAACTCGCTCTTTCCGTCGTTTTTACTGTAATTCAAGAGAAAGCCACAAATTCCAACCTGTCGTCTCAGGTAGAAAAGTCATAATAAAATATATGGCACATAAAACACGCTTAAATCAATATTGAACAAAGGAAACGAGAAAGGAATATCGCTTTGAGCAAGACAAGAATCTCAATCCGACCAAATGTGTGCACACATGTATACATACTACAACTCTGCACTATTTCGTTCTTTTTATTTGTCTTTTTATATTCCAAATAGTGAAACTACACACTAATCCTTAAATCTCGTCTCTGCAATGAAAAAAACAGAACAACTTTTTCCCAACATGATGCAATATTGTAGACATGTGTATAGCTCAACCGTAAAATACAACAATTCAACCAATCATATTTTCACAATAGAAGATAAGATTCTGTCTCTACTTAACATTTCAGTTGATGCATGAGCAACTTTATCGAAAGGATGATGACGATACGAGTATGTCTAGCAGGGCAACATGAAACAGACGAGATGTCTTGTGCAAATATAGGAAGTATCAGAAAAAGTGAAAGTGAGCATAGTCTTTCAGCTTTTATATTTTACCACTGAACCATTCAAGATGTGGGGAATAAACACTACAATGATGAATACAATACAATTCATATCAACCATCATCATTCCATTGCATTGCGTCACTCCCAGAATATGTCATATAGGCAAAAAACCAATGTAATAATACGTACCTTCCTGATTGTACAAAAAACGAATTCTTGTGACTTTTGTTGCCTCTGAAAGTGGCTGGATTGGGAGAGAAGTGGAAATACATCCAACTTCTTTCCCTCCTTTAACTTTTACTGCACTCTATATCCATTTCAACTCAACCCAACTCCCAACCAACTTCCGACAATGGAGGGGAGACCACAAGACGAGTCAATAACAACAGAAATTGGAGGAAGACAAGCTAGACAATGTATTATATTCTTAGAGAGTTAGTTTCTCGATACTTATATCAAACGAGGCAGAATTTGATAGCAACATAATGTAAAGTAAATACATTTAGGAAATCAACCCAAGTGGATAAGTACATATTACGAGCATATAGACGAGAAAAGTTACATTCGACTAAGAAACGAAGAAACCATTGATGGTATTATGCTGCAGAGGATGATGAGCACGAGAAAGTCAGTATCCGTCAGCAAAAGTATAGCAATTGGTAGTGGACGTAAACTAAAGATCAGTTTCAATACAGCGAATCCAACATCTTCCTTGTCTGCGTAGTCTCCATTCTTGAGAAAAAATGGATGATGCATTTGTATATTTCCGTTTATAAGTATCATATATATTCCTGTCAACATGAGCATCATCAGTGGTATCAGTAGAGATGATACTATATTACATGAGTTTGCAGATGCTTACCTCATCAAGATATAGACATAAAGCTTGTAATATGGTAACTCGTAGTCGTAAATGTAACCGTAGCCAATTTCATCATCAACATCATTGAATCATTGAGGCTATAACGGAAGTCGGGGATGTAAAACCTAATCATGTATGAAGGAAGGAGACTTAAGTAAGAAGAGGTCTTAGATCCGCAGACTATCCAAATACAAATAAGCTGCCGCAATGGAACATCACATCAGAATGGGAAATGGAATCATTGAAAAGAAACGAGAGGGAGGATGACTGTCTGAGATATTATATTTGTACTTTCTTTCTTGTAGTACTTTCTTTCCTCTTTGTTGTTCACATTGCTCCGTAAAGTTCTTTAAGTATCTGGCATAACACGATATGACTGTTCACTGTTGAGAATAATCCCACTAAACCTCAAAATCTTACTGTTTTCTACATCATATACGTTTCTCAGTACTGTCACTATCTGCTCAAATATAGACAATATGCTAAGATGGATGGAAAATGGACAATAACGAAAACGATATACTAAATAATTAAATATATTAAAACTTAATATTATTAAGTAAATTTACTGAAGACGTGCCAATCTTCAACAAATTAAGAATATTAGCAATCTAGTTTTGCACGCTATTAATAAAATGCACATATTAAAAATAATGCCGTACTACCCAATCATGTCTGGGTTTGGAAATGCAGTAACCAGCACGTGCAATCTCGTGCAAAGTATCTGCCTGTAGTCACTGCGCCCTTATCTTAGAGCGGACAAATGCTAAGGTGTGTAATAAAAAAGATTTTGCGTTTGCCAGATCACTGATCAACAAAGGGAAAATCGGCTCAATCACGCCAAAACAATCAGGAACCATACAACAAAGAATGTTGGACATAATCTCAAAAGTAATTTCTGTTTCTTCCTCAATCCGCTCTTTATCCTGATTATCAAGATTTCTCCAAGTTTCCTGCTCTTGTTTCTTTTCTGTTGTCTTCACAGATTTGACAACAAATCTGCGTGCGTGTGGAACTTTGATATGAGGAAAGTTCAAGTTGCACAAAATGACCAACTTCATGTTTCTGACATGAAAAGTCCAACGATCATCTTCTCCCTTCAACTGACTGACAGTGAATGTTACTGTTATGCCCGTTGTTTTGATGCGCGTCACTGCACTGACTAACTAAAAAGTTTTAAGAGTATCACCACATTCATATAACCATACATTCCTACAGATATCAAAGGCGCGTAGGAACAGACATCCAAGAAACTTTTCTCGAGACAAACTTGACTCAAGCCTTGTTTCTATTATACAAGCGCAATAATAATACAACAAAATACATACATAAAAGCACGCACTCTCATTTCCCTTTCCCCCTCTCGTTTTCACAAAAGAGAAATGCGTTTCATTTTCTCTTCTTAATAAAGACGAGCAATACATTAAGTACAAAGGACAAGGAAATTCCTGAAGAAATTCTAGGGTTTTCTCTTTGCTTTCTTCTTTTCTCCTCACTTCTTTTACCATCTTTTTTTTCAGCAACACATATCGGCCTCCTAAGTTCCTGTACTTATACCCGTTTATTTCAGCTCCTAGTAAGTTTATCACATCACCAATATCAAGTGCAAAAGCACAATGATGTAATCCTTCAGTCAAGCCGGTGGCTTTATGAGTAAAAAGTCTTTTGAAGGACTACTAACTACCATGTGGTGGCTACCCTTACCATCGAAATAAGAGCGCAACAGAAGACTAAAGCTAAAAATACATTTACAAACATAGTATTATACTCAATTCCCACTTCATTGTTGGGTTTTGAGTACTTTTTCAAGCAATGGTTTCCTTTCTATAAAGAGTCTTCCTGTTTTGCTTTGATTTTCTAGCAACTATACTTTCTCCATCCAGTCAGACTCAGCTTCATCGCGGCTCGAACGGTTCGTTGACTGCATTTAGGGATTAGAATACTCATAGACGCGTATTAACTTTTCTGTCTCCTCTCTCTCTCTCTTCGCCATTCTCACACGATGCACATTTTCACTTCGTTCCTGTGTTTCAGAACGACTGACAGTGGTGCAGCAACATGATGATACAAACTCAAAAAGACCAGCACACAACTTTTTTTGTTTTTCCGTTTTCACTCCATGTTTATGTAGAAAAGCCTTGATTTTCTAGTGTTTTCTTTCTTAAAGTTTCCTTCTGTCTTTCTATCTTGTCATGTTTTAAATACAGAAAAATCCGTATGCTGATTTTGATGAGCATGCTTAAACACATCGAGTAGTAGTAGTAGTGTGTACCCAAAACAAAGTGCATTCATTCAAAGCTCTCATCTTTTTTCCAGTTTTACGCATCTGCAATAATTTCCAAATGGCCTTTCCATGTCTTTTGCTCCTTGTATGTGAGTTTACAATTTTTTCCACTCGACTGAATTTTCATTCACTCACTCTCTGTCAGTTTTCTGGAGAAATTTTGGCTGCAATGCAATATAATGCAGCAACAAATGGGAATTGCAGTTGGTGTTTTCTTGAGAGAGAATTCCACTTTTCTGTTTTCACTACACTTTTATTAGTTGGAGGCTTGGAACGGTCGTCAACTGACTTATTTCTGACAGACCAGAAAATATTTTAGAACAAGCTGGGTGAGAGTGGGAGCGCATTGCAGTGACGCTTGTTTGAGTACCATTTAATTACATTGGAGTGGTCTCAAAGAAAATTTTCATTGGGATCTCAATGCAGTTTCTAAGTTTGTGGGAAATGAGCACAGGATTCAAAGCATCTTTTCTTGCAGTCGCTGTACCCCATTACTATACCATAAACATACTTCTTCGGGTATTACTTTGAATTGCAATGTATTGCATTGCATTAATTTAACAAGAAAATTCTTTCGCTTGAGGGATTTCAGTTGTGCCCATTCCTTGCATTTTCTCATTACTAAGAGAAGAACGATATAAGAATCTCGGTACAATTTTGTGTGCATCCATCCTGTTTTTGTTTTCTCTTTCTTTGAGAGCTTTCCCATCCTCTTACTTATTCCATCCTTGTTTTTGTGCTTTATTTCTGGTGAGAAAAGGGAATCAAGTCATTTGCTATTTCGACACTGAGTGGCTTCACACTAGGAATACCTTATGAGTGTGCTCGTGAAAAGAACATGTTTTTAGAAAAGGAAGCCATATTATGAGTGTTGTGAGCAATTCATGAAATGAACGATATCCAACTTTTACTGCAATGCTCGTCCTCTGGCTCGTGTCTCAGCCGTGTGAAAGAAACATAAGTAGACAAGCTTTAGCTGATAGTATGCTCACACAATTTTTTTGGTGCTATCGCGAATGACTAAAAACTTGAAATGAGTCCGGCTAGTTTCAACACGTCTGTAACAAGCCACGAAGGGTAATATGGCTGTCACGAAAGTAGCTTTCATCATTCATAAGCTTATGAATATCCACATGTTTGCGTGCCACGTAAAGCTCGTCTTTCCGCAGTGCAATTACATAATATGAACCAGAGACCAATTGGAGAAAGTCCTAAAGTGTAACTCTGCTTAAAAACTGTCAGAAAGTTTTTTTTGCACGGAAAGCCCTTATTTGTTATTCCCAATTACCATGTTACAAGGATAAAATTGTGCGAGTCCAGCAACGCAATATTTGTTCATATATGAATATGATGACACCATTTGTTGGCTCGTGCATTTGTAGGTTGGTAGAGAAAAACGACCAATTTCATTCCTAACTTGGCTCCAGCAAAACCTCGTAATAATTAGAATATACAGCTTTGTCTTGGGCTTTCCACTCTGACAACCATACTGTTTTATTCCTTAGCTATCAAAGACTAATAAAACGCTCACTAATGGGTTGTACGTGATTTGGTTCAAGTTTTTTGTTCTTATGCGAATGACGACGCTCCTTTCTTGTCGAATTATTTGCCATTATTTAGCTTAAAGGTAATCTACCTTGCTGACTTTTGCGAGTGGTTTGCTGATAACACACGAGTCAAACTGGTTTGAAATTGAAGTACGCACAAATGTGCCCACATTCAGTAGACATGGGTACGCATGCATGAAAAGCCACCTCTGAAACTGTACTGTTCACTTGAAAAAGGCTTTCCACTTATACACATCCCATATCATTATATGCTATTATTTCCATTACGAGCTTTACTTCGCTTTCTATATAACAATCTCCATATTCTCTCCAGCACCGAGTGTATATATGGGATTCATGGTCGTTGGCAAAAGGCACTTTAAGCGTTCCCTGAGCTCCTCTTGCTTGTGTTCACAGAAGTAATGAAACGGAAATATGAGAAACTCTCATCTTCTCATCTATTTCCAAACAAAGCCCTGGGATTACTATTGTAGTGTGATGTCCCCTTCTCATATGCATGTGCTCATGCATTTTTTGGTTCCACTGAAAAACTTTTTAAGTTTGAAAAAATTGAGCGAGTAAAGCTGCCACTACGTGCTATATTATACATATTCGCTTCAGATGAAAATTGCATCATTTAATGCTGCACTGCATCAAATACCGTGCTCAGTACGTGAGAAAAGGTTCTTTGTTGCCGAATTCACGATTGCTAAATACTTCACTTCGAAATAAAAAAAACGACAGCTAAATCCTATTGAGCCCCTATTACGCTCATGGTTTCGAGAACGACTTCATCTGGAAAACATGTAAAAATCACAGTGCAGGTGTGGTTCCACATTATTCTCTTAACCGTATTTTTGATAAGGTATTCGAATACCCCATGATCATATTTTCAACTAAATTCTGAAAATATTCTGTTTCTACTAATATAACCTTGAAAGAAGCATAAACCAGAGACCACAAGCTGAAAAAAAGATTACTTGCTGCCTCGCACTTTTTTCTCATTTTCTACGAATTCGAAAGACTTGTCTACAGCACTCTACCATCTAGTAAAAATATCATAAAACTGGCAGAAAAAACTATATAATTCCAACGCAGAAACGTTTATGGCCCATATACTCAGTGAAATATTGAGGATGCAAAAGTCATATAACAGCAGCCCAATGGAATATTTTCATGCAAATTTTTTTTGGCGTTTCTCTACAGTTCCATCCACTTACAGGAAAAGGCGTACATACAATATACACCAGGACCAAAGAGTCTTCTTGTGGGCCACACAGATTATTATTACAATGATAGGAGATGCATATATTTTGTACCTAGTTTTGATACCTATGCATTCGTATTCGTGATGTTTTCTCTGAAAGAGCTAAACGGGTAATGGAAGGAACGATAGATACACCGCTATTTGAGCTGGCCAAGGGATGGGTAGTTTACGACCAATGCGGAGAATAGCTTAGCATTATTTTTTCCTTAGTTTTCTCTCTCGACCATTTCAAAGTCAGTTCCAGCTGCAGCTCTAGCGAGTGTAACACTCGAAAAAATACTTTCGTTTATCTCCTCCTGCAACTGCTGCTGCTGGTAGCCGATCTCTTTCTGAACTCACAAGGGAAATATATGAACGTAGCTTAAAAAGCAGAGAACAACCATGTTGCGGAGAAAGTAGAACGAATGGATGATGGAGAAAGGAGCAAGAGCTAACTGGGCTCCGGCATGGAGACATAATAGTAATAGAAAAGGAGTATGATATTATTGCAATAAGGGATTGTATTACCTTGATCGCTCGAGTGGGACGTTGACTCGATCGAGACGAACTCACTTCCGAGATCTGGAACGAGACAAGAAAAATTATACACATATATGGATGAATTCATAGTAATGCCATGTTGTTATGCTGGCGTCTCTTGTTGTCGTTATTATTATACCTTTCATACTACAACAAAATATAAAAAAAGTAGTCAATGCTGCTTCTCCCAAAAAATATAGGTATTACACATCTTTTGTGGAGAATACGGAAACCTATAATAATGCTACCCTTAGCTATTGCTATTTACTACATATGTGTGCAAATGTATATTGGCCCTGTAGCACTTTCAGTTCTTCACTGACACATAATATAATGCCAGCATTCGTTTCTTGCTTTTTTTTCTTTCTAAACTTTACTTCTGGCTTCTTTCTCTTCCCTTCGTCTTTTTCCCTTTCAAAGATTAAGACAGGACGAAATAAATTGGTATTGCGTTTTTTTCACTCGTGAAATTGGAAAAACAAGCAAAAGGTGCTGGAGACTAATCTATCTTGTCCCTTCACAACATTCCTCCACCAAACCGCCAAAACACCAAAGACGCATGGATATAACTGTATACAACACCATTCATGGCATTAAATGCTGTAGGACCGAAGAACGGTTTTACTCCTATTCCAGCTGGTTACTAATGGTGGTGCAGGGGTAGAAAGAGAGACGACGCGCTTATTGTCTATTTTCTATAGCCTCCAGTGCTGGATTGGTAGCTTTCACGTGAGAGGCTTTTTTCTTCAAACTATGAACGTGTTGTTGCATTACATTTTCGGTTTGTATGTTTTGTGTCCCTGTTATCTTTGAATACACTCGAGGCCTTGAACGAGACGAAAAATACACAACCTATATGGGTCCAAGTTACGGCTGGTGGTGGTGGTGTGTGTGGTGCATTGGGAAAGCTAACGTGAGATCAAAAGGCTTTTGTGATTACGTATTATTATCACTGCAATCTAAAATATGTGTACTGCAGGGTATATAAACCTAATGTGTACATTATGTGTCTTTATATTGCTTCTTTCCCGCTTTCACTCCTCCAAGCGAGCAAGGATTAAAGAACATTAGCTACTGAAAATATCGTTAATTTCCTTTACATCCACCAAGTTTTCTTTTCTAAGCGATGGGAAAAAAATGTGAAGAAATTTATTCCAGAGCTCTCTGCAATCTATTCCATCCCAGTTAACAAAAGACAGACAAAGGAAAAGTGATATTAAACGTGTCTTAAGTACACTATGGGGCTGGAAAGGATATAGGAGGATGGTAATGGGAAGTTATACATATGTACACAATCAGCAAAAAGACTATGGTGTAGGTGATCACTAATACAAACATTACATGGCACGATGTTCCGTGCCATGCCATCCTCATCATAACATCATCCTGGAATTACACAGAGAGTGAGAAAATAGGCCAAAGGGCCCATATAATTCAGGCGTGCTGTCATTCAGGAAACTGTTCAACCAGAAACTTGGAAAGGGACGACAAAAGACAGAGAGCAGGAAAAAAAGAGGAGAAAAAGAAAGAGAAGATAGCAAGACGACTAAAATAGGATGTAAGAAAATGGAAAGAAAGAGAATCGATCATGTGTAATAAAGATATACAGAGACGCAAGCTTGTCCAATTTGCTATCCTCCATGAAATAGCGTCATTTATTTTTGCCCTGGGTGCTTTCACATGACGCTTTCTCTAAATTTTACTTGGTGAATAAGCCTGTTATGGTATGGGTGTGCTACATTAGTCTCCTTCCTCTTCGTTCCATTCGATTGCCTGTTATTACTGTTTCCATTTCACAATCATCCTACATACAAGGCTTGGCCTCGCCTCGCTTTATATTACCATAGCTCTTGTTCACCTAGAGGCAGAAACTGCACTGGCTGCTTTTAATAATGGTGGCTTCATGAATTTTAACATGACCAAAAGAAAACATTGAATTTTCACTTGTTCATTCCATTATATAGGTATGTTGCTCTATACAGCCATGGCCTCTTTCCCCAGCCCCCTATTTTTCAGCCAAGTAACAATAATATGTGTTTGAAACTGCATCCGGTTATATGCAAAAAAAGAATGAATGAATAAAATTCGGGCTGCCCTTCCAATAAAATATACATAGAATTTCGAATGCCAGTGCCAAAAACTCATGAGGTGCAGCCGTGCAGCACTGCACAACCGCTATACAATTCCAATGCAACGCATTGGAAAAAACTGGAACAAATCGGGCGGAACAAATATCTAATAGAATATTAACTTTCGTTCGCTGTTAGTTCAACCAGAAAACGAACATGTGCAATGCAGGTATACTTATGGTATAAGTTTCCAGTCAAAAGTTTATTTTCGAAGCATAATATTATTGCCGACTCGTGTTAGGTCGAAAACTCTAAGCGTTTTCTTCTAAATCTCTACTGACGTATATTTCTGGTTATTTGAACATTTGGTGTATAGCTACATATGACCTCAATAATTAACTGGAAAATTCGTCATTAATTAAGGCATACAAAAATGTCACTGGTATAGTAGCTGAATCATGTGGGAGATTCATTAGGCAAACGTCGACTCGAAAGAATAGGAATATGCAAAGAAGGAACCGAGTCGGATGAAGCAGAAACTGTTTTCTCTAAAGCTCCTACGTTCCATCCCAAAGCAAAGCAAATATAAAACGTAACGCTTTCATTTACTCCCTGTATTCTTCTTCCGGCTGTCGCTTTCAATTCAAATGTAAATAGTTGCGTAAATGAAAAGGAACTCAATTTAGATTTCCTTGTTCCAGTCAAAGAGATTTACGAGATATTTCATTCACGACGACGATAGCCCAAGTGTTTGCTTGCCTCCAAGCATCCAAAAAACTGTACGAGCTGTAGCAGTAAATGAAGTTCTAAACTAAACGCAAACTACCGTCAGAAGAAGAGTCGCACAGACAAAACAATGCATTCAAATGTATCTGGTTACAAGAAAACAACCAACTTTCCAAATAAATGTTCCGCCATGAATAAATAGATCTGGGGATTAACCTATTAGTTTCATGATTTTTAATTAGTCGTTCCGTTCATTTAACTTGTGAGCTAAATTAGCAATGGTTCTGTTACTTTTAATGAATAACTTCACGAAACAACAAGAGAGTGAGAGCTTTCCATCTTGTTCCATTTAGTTACGCTACTCACTTATTTTCTTAACTATTACTGCTTCGTGTCAGAATTGTATTATAAGATTAACTGCTTCTAAGAAGTCAATAAAGCATACGAAAGGAAAAGGAGTAGCAACAAAATTGTGGAATTGGAGATGATACACCTACAAAGGAACAGTGATAGAAGCTTATCTCGCACGTCAAGTTTATTTGTGTAATACAAGGCTTGTTAGCGTCGCATCTTTCCACAAATAAATAAAACAATGTCTTCCTGTCAACCACAACAAAAAACCTTCTCTCCTCTTCTAATAAGATTGAACAAAACAACAGAATAGGATGAGCTAAACATAAAAATTTGTTTAATAAGAAATTGTTCTATTGGACTCATCGCATAAGCATGAAATATACCCTTACAAACAAACCTTTTTCCACCATCAGCCATTATACCGACCGAGAGAAAAGGAATTCCGGACATGTACACACTTTGTACTTTTTTGTGAACCCCAAAACTGCTTACGTGAGTGGTGTACGCAACAGTCATAAAACAAAAAAATCGCCAGAGCAGTTACTCACATTGTGAAGGGAAAGTAAGACAAAGCCGACCAAAGAACAACACAAACACATACATTCTCTCTTTCTGTGAATAGCACTTAAAATCATCAACATTTTTTATAGTTTCCTTTTCTTTCAAGACAGGAGGGAAGCAATGACCGAGAGATGTAAAAAGTTTG
>JAQGAP010003783.1:0-11707 GCA_034697805.1 Orchesella bifasciata | reverse complement strand
AATTTTGTATCAGTTTCGTCGGACGCAGGAAAAGTCATTGAAGTATTTGGAGAGTGTGGATAGTTTTAACTGAAAACTGGATATAATGAATGTTAAAATTTAAAATCTCAATTAACCCAATGAATCAATTCAATAAATATGATCGACAATTGCGTTAGCTTGTGTATAAGTCTCAAGTCTATGGTGATCTTTCTTGCAAAAAATGTATACTGCTGCGGCCGACGAAACTGATGCAAAATTATTTTAGTGCTTTTTTCTTCAGTTTCATTCCAATACATCTCCGTTTTTAGGTGTTCTTTTATTTTTTTCTGTTTACACACTGACTACGCTTTACATGCCAGAAAAGGGAAGTAGGTTTTTTTACAGAATAGTGTGATGAAATACTTTGTTAAGTATTTGTTCGCTTGCATAAAAAGAGAATGTAGCATAATAATACATTGCTTTCGCGCTTATGTATAACAGGGCCGTCGCAACAGAACGCACAGGCAGGACAAATGTCCCCCCAAATTTTTTGAAACCCCATAAGAAATACAAAAATAAACAATAAAAATTGCTAAAAAATCGCATATTCAATGGTTCTTGTCCCCCCTGTCCCCCCATTCAAAAATCCTTTGCGACGGCCCTGATGTATAATGTAGGATAGAAAACGATAAACGCGACACTGCAAAAGAAGCTGGAAAACATATTGCTCGGCATAAAAGTGTATTTGATACAAATGTTCTTACATATGAAGTGTAAGACCATAAACATATGTTTAAGCTCGTGACATAATTTTTCTAATATTGACGGTACATCTGGGGCTTCTAAATATGTAATACGAGTAGCGGCAAAACCACAAATTCGGCCATTAAATCGTAGACATACTTAATTGTTACTTATACTGTGCACGTAAGCACGCTGTATAGACTTTATTGTATTCCAAATTAATCATAAAAATTACCGTATTACGTCAGGAAACACTAATTAAGCTTTCAATGTCAAAGCATACAACCACAAGAAAAGCCTTGAATGATTTAAAAAAATGAAATCAGTGAACTGTTTATGGTTATACCCAAATCACGTTAGCCTGCAACTCGATGTTTTATTGTCAACATCAATTACATTTCGTTTTATAATTCCGTTAGGATTTTAGCACATAAAATTAATTTTATAATAAGAGTTTGCTATAAGTTTCTATTTTAGTCACATGAAGTAGAGATGCACAGATTTTTTTGATTTTATTGAGGTTATTTAAAATTGATATGCATTGAACAGGGAAACATTTTTTAAACCGTAAGATTGAAAGCAAAACTTTTTATGTGGCTAAGGTTGATAACTGTAGTCTCTCGTTACACATTGCGTACAAGAGACAAAATGAAAATACAAAAAATTTAAGGCAAAAAACAGATTGAAATTTTGAGTGACAGATTGCCGAAGGGAAGTAGTCCAAAACGAACATCGGACTGAAGTAACTTGTTCCAAACTCTTATCGAAGACCTGCAATGGCCATATTGTTTCTTCGATCATTAAAGGTTGATTGTCTAGATCAGCAAAGCACAGTTTTATTACTGAACCAATCATGTTTATAATGTTTTTTCATAATATATTTGTATAACTCAGATATCATTAATTTGGTTTCAAGCCCTGCAGAAGCCTGTCCAATTATAGTCGTCCCAGCGGATGCAGCAGTTGCAAATGTTGTGGACCGTACGTCGGCATTAAGAGGCTGTAAAACAAAATATTTAAGTTAAAAAAGATTGAATGTTATATAATAAGTAGATAATAAGTTTAAGAATAAAATAAGTCGTTATTACCTTTACTTCTACGGAATTAGCTTCTGCAAGAAGCGATGCAAAGGATAGAAGCACCATGCCTGTCACGATTAACATATTGAATCCTGTTTATTTGGAATTCACGTTTGTTTAAAAAATCAATTGAGCCAAGTACAACAACGCACTCGTTGATTCAAAGTGATAGTTGGACTGTTCAGTCTAAACGAATGAATATTATGAACCCATCGTACAATAAAAATCTCAATTTATTTTACGACTTTATAATGCTACCGTAAAAACGTAACATAACTGCTATATTGAAAACAATCGTAGCCTGTTGTGTAGAGTAAAGTAAGCAAAGCTGAAAACACGTCGCAGAATCCTACACCATCATGCAACCCAAGAACGTGGAATAAATGTTGAAAATGAAAATAGTTCTCCTGATTCATTCTGTTTATTAACAGTAAGTGATAAATTTGAATAAAAATAATGTTTTAATGAATTTGATGTCACAATGATGCAGTAACACATTACGACCATGTCAACCAGCAGGTGCTTGTCCATAATTTAAAAAAGCTGTTAGTACATTATATCATTTCGTTCAAAGCTGTGACATTAAAACTTCAGTTAGTTTTTGCTGACGTAAGATGGTAATTTTGATGATTAATTTTATTACACAATTAAGTCCATGAATTTTGCATACGTATATAATGTTGCCAATATTTAAGCACGTCTACGAATTACTGACCATGTAGGTAATTACCGACGCTATTTGCACCATATATTGTAATAACACCTCGTGAGTACTTTGAATTGTAGAGTGAAAACTTAGTAGAGCGTTTATTGATAAAGATTCCAAATTGGTACTGATTACAAAAGGTTACAATCATGGTTTATACTATACTTTATATTCTATGTATTTCTTATGACTATTTACTTAACATTATCAATTATTTCTATAGGCAAGAAGGCGTCACCAAGGACAAACCTTGTCACTTTTTTTGTTGCTAATTTGAGTTTACGTTTAACATTAGAAAAATGTACTTATATAGAAGCCTAAGGGAGACAAAAAATAAATTGATTAATGGTTATTACCTTTGAAATGTTTAAGAAGTTAGTAGTTCCTTAACTTATTTACTTCGCAGTTTCTGGTCGGACTGCCTACAATGTTCTAAAACCAAATATATGCAGTCATAGAATTTTCTGACTCCACAGCAACAACACCCACTTCTTACCTCTCTACTAGCAGTTTGCTAACTTCAACTCTATTCATTATGTTGGGTAGACAGTACGCTCTCTCATTCTACGCAATTGTGGTAGCTACGCTATCCCTCTTGGATATGGTAAGGTTTCAAACAAACAGAAACGAATAGATAATACAACCGTAAAGTTAATTTTATTATTAGCAAATATTATTCTTTCTTTTATGCAACTGTAGGTAGTGACTACCGAAGCCGCTGATGGGAAAAATGTAATGCTGCCAATGGGGCTCTTTGTTAACCATTTACAACAACGGTCTTCGACTCGGATTTCATTGTGGACTTCTTTCCGTTGACAATGTGTTACTTGGCATTTCCCATTCTTTTGTTTTTATCAAAAATTATATGTAGTCATATCATCGTTTTAACCAAATTTCCTACTATTGAACGCAATGCAAAAAGAGAGGCGAGCTTTACCACCATAAACAACTTTACAAGGGTTGCTTTCAACCTTGTTGTTTAACCGACGAGTTTCACGTTCAAGTTCCACGTATTCCGGTTTTTCAATTCCTCCGTTGGTGACACCGTCTTGTCCGTAATGAGTGGCTTATTCTGCAGCAATAGTCTATAACTATATATAGAAAGGAAATTAGGCACAAGCAGTATTTACAGTTCTATTATCTATTAGTAGATTTTTTTGGAAACCTTACCGTATGTAATGATAGAATTTTGATTGCCTCAACAAACTGCAGAGCTATTACTGAATATCCCATCCCATATTAATAGAGTTGATGATTTGCTTAAAACATCTGCTAGACAAGACCACCTTTTTACTTCTAAGTAGAAATAAAAGGTGGTCTTGTTGCTGTGAAGGCAGAAAATGGTTTGACTGCATGTACGTAGCCGCAGAATATATAGTGTGAGTAGCGGCAATAACTACCTAGTTGGTCATTAAAACGTAGACATACATAACTGTCGGTCATCAATGTTTTATACGTAATCTGGCAGCATAGATTTAATTGTGTAATAAAATTAATAAAAAAATTACGGTATTACGTCAGAAAACAAATGTCGTGTTACGTCGGGAAGTCAGATTAAATAATTGAAAAGTTTTGTTGCAAAATTGGGAAGTCAGATTCAAAAATCGGGAAGTAACATTTCAAAATAAAGTAAATAAAAATAAAAGTACAAAATAAAATTTCATTTCATAAAAAATTGGGAACTGGGAATACCGCGAAGTTAGATTATTGTATCGCGAACTGAAAATATTGCAGTTCATTTGCAGCTAATAACATTTTTAAAACTTTCTCCAGGAGAAAGTCTTTTTGTGAACCTTTAGCTGAAGCAGAGCAACAACACATGAAAGCACGCGTCCCTAGTAGACATCTTTCGGGCCCAAGCTTTGCAACTTACACTGGCATAATTTTGGACTAGTTGTACTACTACATTATGAAACAAAAAAAATGACGACTTTGATAGAAAGAACCCTGCATTTTTTGTTTTCCATTTGCTTTTGAAGACATGTACGATTTCATTATTAGAGTTGTTCATTCTATGTATTTTAAACGGCCAAAATAAGTATTTAAATATGTGGCTAAAATAACGAAAATATGTAGTTAAATATGTAGAAAAAAATTGCAAAATATGTGCAAAAATGTACTAAAAATTACATATTCGCCAAGAATCGAATTCACTTGACTTTTCAAACCGTTTTCTTACATTTATCAACCCTAAAGACAACCTTTTTTTATAAAAAGAGCCAGTTTGGGAGTTCAAATTGGAAATTTGTTTACTTTTGTCACCTAAACGGACAACAAATCGTGAAAAAACGGCAAAAATTAACGAAATAACTTCCAAAATCAAGAAAAATCGCAAAATATGTAAGTACATATGTAATATGTAGAAATTCTTCAAATATGTAAATACAACATGGGCTTAAAATGACCTATTTGTGACCAAACATACGCATGCTAAGTTTGCTTTCAATCAGATAAAGCCTGAGAAATATGTATTTACACAAAATGAACAACTCTAATCATTATCTAACTTTCAAACGATTTACAAAATCTTTGAAATCTATCTAGAATCTATGTTTCTCAATCAGCGTTGGGAAGTGAAAGCGATAACAAGTCTCCTCGTCCGCATCATTCCTTTCCTTTTCTTATTCACATCCATACCATAACCATACCATTCGCATTCAGTATTGTAGACAGTTCTCTCCCGTTTCTGTTGCGTACTCCTGTCACATCAAGGTGACCGGGCAAGGCCATGCTGCCAGGTCAAAGTTGGAAGGTAAGATTTAAAAAAATTATATTATTAAATTCGCAGTTGCCAAATATGCGTCTCTAAATAAGCAGTAATGTTAGCCATACTAAGCAGCAAATGTGTACCAAGTTTTACGTCAATAGGTGCAGTATTTATGTAGTTATTGCGTAATCGCTGATTTTTTGAAATTTTTTGAAGACGTTATTACAACAAATTTCCAAAAATTCCGCAAATCCGGAAACATGATACATAAAGTAGAAATCTTAGGGATTCCAGGGCTGAAGAAACAATTTGCGGAAAATACGGAACAAAAATGCTGTTTGACAAGCAAGCTGGTATACATCAACCGCGTATTATGATTAAACACCAGAATTATCATTAATTTTACACAAGCATTACAAATGCCCTAAGTGCAATGCAGCAAACTAAACTTGACAGCAGAAAAACTGTCTTCAACGACAACGCAAATATTTCCTGGAATCCTACACCATTTTGGCCTTGTCATCGTAGTGGCAAATGCTTTGAATTTGATTTTATTTGACAGGATTGAAAACGCAACCAAGACTTCTGTTTTTTCTGAGAAATGAGACAATACAACCATGAAAGTGTATGAACGATGTGACGTCCAAAGTGCTATAAAAGGAACAAGCCATGGCATTATTTTTCATATGAGAGTTCTTGAAATATTTGAGCATGGAATGTTATTGTAAATTGAAAATGTAGACACCGTATGAAAACATTTACATACTTTTTAAAAAACCAGTTATTTGGAACTTCTAAAAACCTGGAAAGAGTTAAAACAGATATTTATAACATCACAGTAAAATAGTTGGAAATAGATTTTTGAAAGTCATCCTCAAAGCTTCCAATTCATCCTTGCATAATCCCAATCAAAAAGCAAAAAAAACCGTCATAATAACACTAACTAACACTGTTAGAAGCAGTCAAAAATGTTAATGGTAATTTTAAAAGGCATGCATTTAACGCATCACTTTTTATTAAACATTCGCCACTCTTTTTATAGTAATTGTACTTTCGTATAACTCGTCACTTTATAAGATAATGGTATCCACTTTTTTAATGAATTCCCAAACCTTTTATGTAAATACTTCACTTTCATAAACGGCAATCTGCCTTCCTAAATTTTTGCCATAGTAGTGTATTTTTTAAAATGACATAAACAATGATTTTACGCGCATTTACCAACTCGTAATATGATAATAATAATAATAATTTATTGTCATGTGAATCCCAATTACAAAGGGTTATTCTTTCATCGAAATTATCATAAATACATTTGTCAGAATATGACAATCAGATACAGTATAATTGCTTGATGCAGAATTTTGGTTAACATTTAGAAATTGAAATATATAAAATATACATACATTAGTCATTACATGTTTTTCATTTTAAAAGGATGAAGTCATTATTTTTTAACAAGGGAGATTATTGTTTAACACATTGATAATACATTCAAGTATAGTTTCTTGCTCATCATCATTGACCGAGTGTGTGATAAACTTGTAGGCTTGCTCCGTGAGAAAGTGTGACAGAGTAGCTTTTTTGAAGGCATAAGGAAATTTTACTTTACATAGAACCTGGTACGGCAAATTAAGCCATTGTTGTACGGCATTATCCCTAAAAGAATTGTGTCACACAGACTATTTGTGGCAATACATGGAGTGTGGTTTCGAGTACTCTGCGAGGCAACATGGTTTAAGTCTAAATAGTTAAGGAAGTACCCAGTTTGAGTCATATAGATCGTCTTATAGGCGAACATAAGTAGTTGATACAAATAGAGATATGAAATAAAACATAGTTCTAGAGTATTACAGATTTCACTAGTAATAGAGTCATATTTACGTTTATTTAAAATAAATTTGGCTGCACATTTAATTATTCTGTTAACTTTCCCGTGTACATCAAATTTACCAATACATAGCCAGATTATGGCACCGTATCTAATTACAGATAGAACTAATGCTTCTATTGACAAAAACTTTTTAATAGTATACAGCCTTGAGATGTTAGTGTAGCATCTTTTGGATACGTGTTTCATATGTGCTAGCAATGTTAAATTTTCATCAAACATGAGACCAAGGATACGGAGTTCAGATACCCTTTCTATGCAAAGTTGATTAATTTTTAGGTGGAGATTTTTAACATTCTTGGTAGCCTGTGGCTTACCGAAAATAATCATTTTCGTCTTCTCAATATTTAGTTTAAGTCTATTAAGAGTCGTCCACTCCGATATCCTTTGAAGGTCGGTCTCAACATCACGAATAATTTGTTCAATATTATTTTGTGGTCCAGCGTGTACCAAATTTGAATCGTCTGCGTACGGAAAATTTTAGAGTTTTTATTACATCTGGTAAGTCGTTAATAAATAGCCTGAAGTAAAATGCAGATGTGGAAGACCCCTGAATAATATCCAGTGACGTGTCTAGCAATTCCGATTTTTTTCTCATATTATCAATCTGTGCAGTGACATACTGCTGTCTGTCTGATAATAAGGATCTTATTACCTTCTCATCTATTCCGCATCATTTGAGCTTATGAAGTAGTAACTCCCTATCTACTTTGTCAAAGGCTTTTTGGAGGTCCAGTGAGACCAAAATGCATACATTATTTTTGTCAATTTGCTCCATGATGAAATCATTTAATGCGATTAGTGCATGAGTGGTGCCGTATCCTTTCCTAAACCCAAATTGCTTGTCAGTAAGGAATTCGTTATCATCAAAATATTCAAGCATTTGAATAAGTAGACACTTATCTAGTATTTTGGTAATGACTACTCGTATGGCAATTGGACGTGTTTCATTAGGTGTTTTAGGCTTCATAACTTAACATATGATGTAGAGGTATCATGAGAACGTATGTTTGCTACTACACACACTACAATATTGTCAGGCATATACAAATTAAAAATTGAAGGTAGGAAAATTCAGATGTGTGTATCATTTGATTTTGCAAACATTTACATGTCCATGAAGCCATTGGTATCGTTTTCAAGTGTAGTCACTTCCGATATAAGTAACCACTTTGAAATGGGACAAATATAAACGTTTAGATTTAAATATAATACGACGCTATATTTCATATGAAAGTTGCCATTGCCGTCGCCACCAATGTACAATGTACACCCAAAAATTCGTATGTCCACCCTCAAAATAAATGTCAATCGATTATTAAAATTCCGAAATATTTACCGGATTGCTGATAAAGTAAATTCCTTAAGAAAAATAAATAACAGAACTTCTAAAACAAATCCTCAAACATACAATTTCGTCAAACAAAAAAACGGAGTAAATAGTATGCACATGAACATGAAATTTTTTATTAAAACTATG
This sequence comes from Orchesella bifasciata, assembly GCA_034697805.1. Lineage (NCBI taxonomy): Eukaryota > Metazoa > Arthropoda > Collembola > Entomobryomorpha > Orchesellidae > Orchesella > Orchesella bifasciata. The sequence goes on along the minus strand of JAQGAP010003783.1, from coordinate 3,139 downwards.
CTCCCAATATTCATAACCGGAATTTACTCAAATTATTTAATGCATTCCCCAATAGCTGGTTCAGTCGGGTGTTTTTTATTTTGTTTAATTTCGAAAATTCTCTTTTAATAAGAAAGTAAAACAACGTTAAACAATCTTATATAGATTAACCTTTTGCGATATTTAATAGAAACAAGTGAAGGTCACTTCACAAATACGTTTCGGAAACAGAATTTGATTCACGATTAAGCATTTTGTTTTTGTTATAATTAAAGTACGATTATAATCAATTAATTCATTGATAAATGCATGTGTAGGGGATCTGTTCATATCCAAAGCTAATCAGTTTTGCTCGTGTAACCAAAGTTAATCTTATCTTCCTTCATTAATACTGTTACAATATTCAGAAAATCGAAAGTGGTCACCGTATTCGTATAAAATGAGTCCTATCTTTCAAAACCCTTTTGTAATAATCTTAAAGAATTACTTGAATTGCAAAAATTCTTTTTTGTAAATCAATGTCAAAACGCCCATTATCTAACTAACCTATAAATAAATGCAGTTGAACTTAATTAAAATTTGGTCTAGATTCCATACATGGACGAATGTTGCATTTATGAGCTAAAGAAAAGGAAGACTGCTCACGGTCTCAGAGAAAAAATATTCCACCATTAGCGTACAACGTGGACCAACGTGTGTCCAATGAGTTAACAGGTCGACCAAATGACGAACCAAAGAGGCTTGTTTCACGTGGTTCATTTCAAATACCAGAAATGGCGCGAGATTTTTTCCCATACCGTGAGCAGTCTTCCCTTTCTTTAGCTCATAAATGTAACGTTCGTCCATGGGTTCTATACACGTTGTAATGCATGCATATAAACCATACAAAATGGTGTCTTGTACACCCACTCAAAGTTTCGCGGCGACGCCTATGAAAGCTGCGTATGAGAAAAATTCAAAAAAGATCAGAAACATGAATCTTGTTTATTAGAAAGTCGCGTATGTTAAAGTTGCGGGAAAAATGGAAGAAATAACAACCTTTTTACAAAGACAAAAAATATTTGAAAGTTTGCAGCATTTATGTTTCATGCAATTCACAGGTCATTTTTGAATACTTTGTTTGCCATACTGTATTTTTTATATTACCTTTTTCGTAATTTGAAGCTGTTTATATAACAATTTCTAAATAACAAATATAATCTTTTTGATTCATGAGTTGGAAGGTAGCAGGACGAAGGAAGACAAGAAGAAGACGCTGATATAGAAAAGTACATTCGTTTGTACACGCATTCCAGTTGGAAATCGTTTGAAGGTTATAGAAAAGTATTAGCCGCTTATGCAAAGTCAAAATGCACTATGACAGCTGAGAAATTGCAACGTGCACGTGTCTTCAAAAAGAATATGTGTGCAATGTAGTAGGGATAGCTGTAAGAAATTTTCTCCTCCGTTTGTAACAGATACTGTACAGCATCTGTACAGTGATCTAGGAAATATAGTACGGCAAGGAAGATGAGACTTCTTTTAATTTGTAACAATGACTGAATTCAAGATCCTTAATAGCAACATTCTAAGAGTTTAGGCAAGTAGCTTATCGAGCTAGCTATCCTAAACTATCAAAAACGTAAATCGGGATAAGAAACGATAGCACAGTCTCCGAGATGGGACAGGTAGTTCCTTAAGCTAGAAAGGTATAGGTAAAAGATACTTTAACCGGATCCTTAAGGTAGTAGGTACAGGTAAAACATACTTTAGTCGGTACTTGAAGGTATTAGGTACAGGTAAAAGATACTTTATCCGTTTAAATTTTGATCGTGACCATTTCATTTTTTCGCATTTTCACCCAACTAGGTTGACCCACGATCAAAATTTTGAAAAAATAATATCACCACGTTAATTAGCAAGTCTAATAATACCAAAAACCAAATTTTGGGCCAATTCTGATGAAAAACATTTCCCGCCGTTTTTTCTCTCTATGGGGCGCCACGATCAAAATGTTTAAAAACTGACTGCACCAAGTTAATCAGTGAGTCTAAGAGTACCAACAACTAAAGTATCGGCAAATTATGATAATAAAAAAATTTCCCGCGTATTTTCCTTATGGGGGGGCGCCACGATCAAAAATTTATTGTAATAATGCAGATTCGTATTTTACTACTTAAATCTAGTATCCAGCCAATTTTCAGGAAAATCGGAGACCAAACATTTGTGCAACCCTTCCACCAAATTAAACTGGTGGGGTCTTTACTACAACTACTTCATGAATATGTCTCTTTCAAGAACTTTGTACCAAACTGGCTTTCTCCCGTAATGTTAAAATTTTAACGAGGAAGGGTTACACTTCTCCTAACCCTACTACGCTAAAATTTTAACATGGGAGGGTATCTTGGATTTTCGAATCTTTCTTTTGTTCAGCCCTGACCCTATACAAAAGGTCATCAAAAAAGGTTAGCGCAAAAATTGGAGTACACATTGAATCAGAACTATCGAAAAGGTGATCAGTCTCCCCAAAAGTATCGACTGACATTCACGTCTATAAAGTTGGAACCGGTTATGAAAATTTCTGCACCCTGCAGATAACTGCCCCCCGACACCCCCATCAAAGCCCCCTTATCCCCATTGGGGCCCCCGAACCCCCTTCACAAAATTCAGCTTAATACCGCGCATAGTAAGTATTAAGAACGGAAATTAACAGAGAAAGAGTCCTACAACCGCTAAAGCAGCCTAAAGTTACAAAAACAGTAGAAATACAATTTAAAACCCAAGCTTAGTTTGAAATTTTTAATCCGACATTAAAAATTTAAGCTTAAACATTAATTAATCCTTTTTATTTTACGAAAAATTTTCCACACAAGCTAGGAGTAAGGTTGGAATGCCAATCAACTCGTTATCAAATGGGCTACAAAATATGTTTGTATGTGGATTCACCTCCACCGATTTTATATAAAATTTAAATCCAACATAGAACCAACTAATAAATATTTTTCAATCCATTTTAATTCCATAAAACATTTTCCACGCAAGCTAGAATAAATATTGAGGACTTTATCAACTCGTAATCGAGTGGGCTACAATATATGTTCGTGCGTGGATTCACCTCCATTGATTTGAGCGAAAATTTAAATCCAACATAGAATTACCAACTGAAAACTTTGTTAATCCA
>JAQGAP010003782.1:0-11709 GCA_034697805.1 Orchesella bifasciata | reverse complement strand
CTTCCCTTTTGGAGGTAGATTATATAAACTATCATTCCATGGAGCCTATAAAGGACAAAAATCCAGAAATTAAAATCTAAATAAAACAGAATTTAAATTATAATGTTTCGTTTACCTGGTTATTTCCCAGCGTAAAATTGACCACCAACTTTTCCCCTCGGAGAACAAATGCTTTGAGTTCTTTTGGCAAACTAATAAGTTCTTCCTCATCATGTTGAGATTCGGATTGGGGTTCAGATGAAAGTGGTAATAGAATCGTTCCTACCTGGGAACGTTGAAGAGCTTGAATCCAGAGGTCCCTTTCACTCTCCCCATCTGCTTTGAGGTACCATGCACCATTTGAGCCAACAACGTGAAATCTGCAGTCATCAAACCCGTGCGGCTGTGGTCAGAGTCAATCAAGTTTAATGTTAAAGCTGTTAGAAACAATTCCACAAATTTAAATCAAACATAAACTGGCTTGCGACGAAATAATCTACATAATGAACTGTATATGGCATATCTTACCCCAATATAAGCACTTGATAAAGTTATGAACTCCACGAGTTTTATTGGGACACCAGATTCCAAGTTAAAATGAGCAACAACCCCATTTTTCAGCATGAAGTATTCATCTTGCCAAATGTAACTATTATTTGACCATTTTCGGAGCACCCCATGACAATCTGGTTTATCATTATCACCATCTTCCCTTTCTCCATCATTTGAAATCGGAATAATATTCTTCCTTTCAACTATCCTTTTTAAAATCATCAGACAATTAAAATTAAAATGTACATATTAATAATATCAACATACAATTGGGATTTTTACAAGAGAAACTGTCTCAACTGACCTCCGTTTTGTGATAATATTTTGCATCCACGGTTCCATATTAAAAGTATAGTAATTTCAATTATATTGTTTTAGAAATAATATTAGATTAGCGTTGAACCTCCACACAAAAGCAAAACTTGGACTCACTCAGCTGCTAGCTATACACTATATACAGGGGATTGAATGCATGAAAACTAGATGTGTGCTTTGGGTTCCATGCATTGCATACGGCAGTTCACAAATCCTTATAGAACTTATAGGAATGACAAAAGCATGAAGCGAAATATCATTATCAATATCGCTTGTTCACATTTCTAGCCTTTGTATAACTTTTTTATGCATCAAATTTTCGTATGCAGAATGTATAATGCATTGAAATTGTATTGCATATAAATGATTTGGTTTCACGACTGATTATAGATGAGCCTTACCTCAGACGAAAATAATTCATTTTTAGTACTCGATACAGCAATAAACTTTCGTACAGCAAACACTATGAGTTTATTTTTCCCAATTACAAAAAACAGTGGAAGTATGCTTTAACAGGTAATGAATTGGGTGGCATTTGATGCAATGAGGATACTTCTGCTTTTGATGTGATTTAATTACGGATATTGAACATTATAAATATCCAATAATGTATTTATAACTCTGTTTATTTACAATGGTAATTTATTAGTACCGTTCATTTTGCTTTAATTTAAATGTATTCATAATTATAATTCATTAGATAAATTGGAGTAATTTGTATATGCAAAATTGATTTGTGCATTAAAACAATATTATGACAGAATCCATACATCATCGTGTCATATTTCTGATACTTATTGAAATAATGGAGTCGTATCTTTCATTCACGGCTGCCTTTTTTTATCTTGCAAAGAAATAAAATGGATCTTTAAGGCCAACAATGTAGGGACTAACTTGAAAGCTTTCTCTTCCTGCCCGTTGACTCATCTTCTTGAGCAACTCCTGTGTCTAAAACGAAAGAAAATTAAACACATCAACTGGATTTTTAGATGTTTGTTAATAATGCCTTTTTCTCTACATGGAAGTTCTATGCTACCTCTTCCAACATTTTCATTAGTAAAGTGTTCCATGACTGTGTCATCAGCACGTAAACAAGTACGATAACAAAGTAAGAGCCACAGTCTGGATCCCGATTTGCTTCATATTTGGGCATTTGAGCCAAAATATGAATGGTGTCCTCACAAGCCGCCGGAAGTGGAGCTTGGAATTCCCAGCAGCCGGGGATCAATTTGACAGCTCTCGTTTATAAATATTTTAGCTACGGACTTGAGAGCATTGTCAGCGTTTTTTAACTCAAACTGGAGCTTGTAAATTACGTCGTTGTTAACATCAAGCCATTCTCCAAGTCATAAGATGACCTTCGCACCCATGACTGCCAAGAAAGACAACCATGGAGTCCACGTCGTGCTGAATACACATGTCTTTGAATTTTTCCAGTTCCTCGTCAATAGTCTTTTTAAGAAACCAGGTGACTATCATGATCAAATTGTACATATGACACATATACATATATGCGAGTTATAAAATACCTGCTTAGTCCATTTTCCACTATACAAAAGCTTTTTCTCGGGATATATTTTGTATCCCAAATCCTTTAAAACATTTTCCATGTATTCGGCGTCCTTCTGAGCACCTTTTCGCTCTAACTGTCCTTCAATTTCAATGATATTGAGAATAAATGCAAAGTTTTTTCCTTTGCGTAACAGGTACTTGGATTTCTCAGTAAGCGCCTGTTTCATACACACAAAAGGTATGTTCTTAATAAAACTCAGGAAAAAAAATGATTTAAATTGAGTTTTGACAATAAGTTTCATAGATACTAAAAAGCGGCACCAGAAATTACCTGATCGTTCGGCTTAACCACATCGACCTCTAGCTCCTTTCCGTCACACACGAATTTCTCCAGTTTTTCTGGCAACTGGGTTTTTGCTTGCCTTTCATTTCCATCCTGGGTGGTGGAAGCGTCAACGGTGTCGGGTGCTGGAGGCGAAGATAGTGTTTGAGAAGGAATTTTAGGCAAGCCAGCTTCCTTTCCGATGTCCTGGTGGTGTTTTAAGACATTAAGATTTTTAATGGAATTGCCATACAAATTTTATTTCTTTATTTGGTGTGCTTAGAGGCTGACCGTTGCCTTCTGGATCAGTAAAATAGCTGGCGCAGCTTCACTCACTTCGGGTTCAAGTAACGTCTCAATTAAAAGCCGAAATCCGTTATGCTTTTTTACCACAATATCATACAACGCTTTGGCTCGTTCCATTTTTTTGTTGATAGCTTCCTGTTAGCATTTTAAAGAAATCAAATTGGAAGTAAATCTTCTGAAAAACAATTGATTTGCAAGTGGTTTTTAGAATGAGTTTAGTGTGTCACGTACCAAATCCTCCATGTCATCTAAGCCCAGTATGTTTTTTTCTTTCAGTTTTGAAAGTAGAAGCGTCTTGCAAGCCGTACTTGTAATTAACTTTGATAAGTTCTCGGTAATTATATTTCTCTCCCATTGCTCCATTTTTGTGAGGGTTTCAAAGTCGGAAACAAAAATAACAGAACCAAGTAATAGATATTCAGTGAGCCAAGCCTGGAATTGAAATGGAAAAAGTAGTAAAGTTGGAAGTGAACGGCTATCATAAAGCCATTCACAAAATGCAACGAACAAACTTGATAACAAAACGCGGGTTATATGTGGCTTTGTTTGCGTTGTACTCTCATTCACGTAAGTTGTGGCGTTGTGGTATCATATCAGAACTTTTCCGTGTATTGAGCACAAATCAATTTGTCCATTCCTAATCTAAAGGTTTTTTGGAAGGCATCCTTTTTTCTTGTAATTGAACATGCCCTAGCTATGTTATTCGGAATATATGAATTTGACTGTAAATACTTCACAAATACAGTCACTACTGTTTTAACACTTCAAGTACGTTACGTGCAAAACACAGATAAGATTGTAAACACATAGTTGAGCAATATTTATTTGTTCATGCGATTTGTTAAAAATGCTTTATTGGCAAAAGATTACATTTTTATTTTGATGAGCTTAACATTCTAAACGTAATGCCAATTTTGTATACAGATAGTCATTCGTTATCTGAAACGAATGCGGAAAAACGGTAATAAATCCCGGCCGATCCAAGTCCGTGCATTTGAGTCATCTTGTGAAAAAGTAAAATGGACCGTGCAGACCCATCGTAAAAGGACTAATCTGGAAACAGTCAGCACCGGCTCTGAAGCTCATTCTTTTGAGTAGATCTTGAGTCTAAAATTGAAATGGAGTTAAAATAGTTACTTATTATAATAGTTTACTTCTCTGCTTATCAATGATCAATGGGGTTTTATTTACATTGAATATACTAAGTACCTCTTCCAACATGTCTTGCAGTGTGGTGTTCCAAGCTTTATTCATCAGCACGTAGACAAGTACAATGACAAAATATGAACCACAATCAGCATCCCGGTTGGCTTTATACTTGGGCATTTGAGCTTGAATATGAATGGTATCCTCACAAGAAGGAAGAGAAAGTGAAGCCGGTATGTGAACCTCATGAGGCGGGTCAATTCGGCAGGTCTCGTCAATAAAAATTTTAGCAACAGGCTTTCCTAACTCTACCTTTCCAAACTGAAGTGGGTAAATTATCTCAGCCTGAACGTCCAGCATCTCTCCGTCTGAACTTAAAAGGTGGTCTTTGTAGCCGTGACTTCCAAAAAATACCACGATTGAGTCCACCGCATCCTGAATACACTGGTATTTGAATTTGTCCAGTTCCTCTTCAATAGTCTTTGTAAGAAACGAGGTTAGTAGCAGGATAAAATCGCATATGAGTAAAATCATTTTAAAAAATACCTGCTTAGTCCATAGGCCACCGTACAAAAGCTTCTTTTTAGGAAAGATTTTGTAACCCAATCCTTCCAACAGCTTTACCATGTAATCGGTATCTTTTTCTGCTCCTTCTCGAGTAAGTTGTCCTTCAATCTCAATTATATTGAGAATGAACGCGTAGCCCAAGCCTTTGGGAGGCAGCGAATAATTAGTTTTCACAGATGAACTCTAAAGCAGTATTCTTCTTACGAATTTCCTTGAAGTTAGATAGTTGCTTCATGCTTCATTGTAACAAAAATATAATTTACCTGAGGATCGGGTTTTTTAACTTGGACCTCTAATTCCTTTCCATTCCGTAAAAAATCCTCCAACTCTTGTGGCAACTGAACTGGCTGACTGTGACCATTGCCAAAGTAAGATGATGACGCTGGAGCAATTCCATCCGCTACATTACCATTTCTTATAGGCTGAGATGAAAGCTAGGACAAGCAATGATTTATAATTATGACATACTCAGATTTATTCAAGTGACAAACAGTTCTTACTGTAAATAAATTCTGTATTATTATTTTGTTAATTTTCTGCATCAACTCACCTTTGCCTCTTTAATGAGCAATTTAGCCACCGCTTGCTGTGCAAAGGCCGGGTTGCTAAAAACTTCAAGTAGGATATTAAAGCCGTTATCTTTTGTTGTCACAATGTCATAAAAAACGTTGGACTGCGCCATCTTCCCTTTTTGGTTATACGCGACTTCCTATTGAAAACAAATTTAAATGCTGAAGACAGTTTTAACAATAGCCGGAGTTAGTCTCAAAACTACTTTAAAATGGTCCTTAAATGGTTGAAAATTCTTTGTATGTTGAGACATACCAAAATCTCCTTATCGTCTTTGCTCAGTAAACCCTTCCCATAAAAGACTGTGATAAGTTCCGGCGTACATCTTGTTATTTCAATTAGCCGGTGTCTGTTAATTCTGATGAGTGATTCTTGCCACTTTTCCATTGTTCCTCAAATAGAAGTTAGAAATGACCTGAATAATAAAAACTCAAACTTATTATGCGTCCAGTGTCTAGACATAAGATGCTGGAAGTTGAATGCGTTAAAAGGTTACCGTAAAAATTCGAAGCTAATAAATTCGGTACGTATTATGTAGGAAGCTGAGAATCCGCAAAGTGTGACTCTTTTAAGTTAACGTCACTCGAGGTTAACCATTTCCGTAAGAGCTCTTACGCAAATTTCTGGTTTATAATTCCACAAAATCTGTATATATGTCTGTTATATGATACTGATATTTTTATATATGTTTGGATTTATATCGTGAAAATTAAACTACGGTCAACTGTAGTACGAAATCAATACGCCAAAGTACAGTTCCACGGGTTTGCGATTATTCGCCATTTCAATGAAAGATCAGCATACAAAAATTTACTAAACTATTTGATAACGCTAAGGCCACATGCAGATAAGCATCATCCATCGCCTTTAACTCTTTGTACTAGTTGTCTTCGGATTCCTTGAAAAAATAACTAAAAAGTCAATAATATCCTATTTTCTAGTAAATTATTGCTGAAATTTTGCATACATTTGGCGCCTCCAGAATGATCATACTTTTCATTCTGTTGTTTTATACAAGCAACGATACGATATGGCAAATATGATACTTGAAACTAAAAAAACCAACCACAAGTCAAGCATGAAAGATGTGCCAGCACCCGTCCCATTATTCTTTGTAGCTCAACGAACTTGGTGTCAAATCATTACAATTTGAGTACATTTTACAAGTATAAACAAAGCATGTTACATTTATGACAAGCTCAAATTTCAATCAAACTTTTGTTGACAATCAAAAACAGTGGATACAAATCTGATAAATGAACCGCAAGTGTTTACTGCTATCCAACATTTCATTTTTATCGATCGTAGTACTAACAATAACCACGTTACTGTATTCAATGAAACGCTGGGGAAATATAATATTATATGTATACAGGCACTTGAAAAGTTCGTTGATTGATTGTTTGTTTGTTGTAAAGTAGAAAGAGCTTTGACTGTATATGGCGTACATCAAGATTATTCTAACTTGTCGGTAATGCATTAAATAACTGTCGGCAGTTGCAATTAATTCATTTTAATTGAATTGCCACGTCACAATGAATTATGGTGATAACGAAACTGGACACATTACTTATAAACAAGATGCATTATGAATAATTGAATAATGTGGGATTTGAATAAAATGGCGTATGCATTTACATAAACGAGACTTAATTTCGTCGTAATTTTATTAAAAATTGAGACTTTACCTAATGATAACATTTAGTGCAAGATATGAAGTTTAGTTGCTGTAACGCAGCCCTTTTACCATTATTAATAATAGGGTTGTTTTATATAACTTTTGTAAGAAATTTGATTGCAGGAAATGCTGCAACTTTAATTTTACTTTGACGTCAGTTCGTCATCAGCAGCTAGCGTCAACTCAAGCTGGAAAAATCATAGAAATGGGTTCATTCGGTTTCTATAACGGTTTTCTTATGCCACTATTCTTTGCCTAAAGTCCTATATCAATTAGCAGGTTCCAATTCGCAATGGGCATATCAATCTTCTCCTCACCCTCATCAGTTCCATTTTATCCGAACAAGTTTCCTCCAGAAAGAATTTTTATAACTGAACTTCTTCAACAGCGCCAGTTCTTGGAAAGCTCTTTGTTAATTTTTCAAGATAGTCACAATCATGATGATAGCGTAACTACAATTGTACAAGTTGCCCAAGTGGTTCAATTTAAACCATCATATTTGATAAAGCATCACAACTACAATTTTACCTATTCTCATATTCCCCCAAACAGGTTTTTACCTTCAGCATTTCACTTCCGTCGGAAAAGCAGTCAACGAAAGTTGGTCATTTTGATGATAAGTGAAGTTCGCTCAGATCTATTGAAATCAATGTACAAACTCATCACTCCAGTCTATATTCCTATTACAAGAAAAGACGAAGATTTTTACATTTTTGTAACACCACCTAAACTCCATGAACAGTTACTCTTAATGGAAGAACTTCCGAATCGAATAAAGTTTAAAATTGCAGTAGGACAGAACCAACATAGTGAAGCGCTAAAAGTTCGTACAATTTGCTTTTTCTGTAACCCGAATGGTTCTCCCAAGCTAGTAGAATTCCCGGTTGATACCGGAAAGCCTTTACATGATATCAACTACTTTCCAGACTTTGCAAAAAATTTAAATGGAAAAGTACTGGAGATTTCCATACCATATGTAAGAGCAGAAATTGAAGCGGATCCACCCTGGACAGGGATTAAAAATGCTAGGAGGGGAAATTGGAAGAATTTATTCGAGGAATATCTAATGGTATATTTGTCTGACAAAAAAATAATTAGCATAGGAAGTTGTACATAAATTAAGCTGATTCTACAACCTTAAAAGGTCAAGTTCAACTTCACCTACCACATGTTTGTTTCAACTGGGGCGGATGGGAACATTGGAGCAGGTGGGAGTGGAGCTCGACTCCCGAATGGGAGTTGGACTGGAGTAGTAGCTGATTTGATTTCTGGACGAGCACATTTAGGCATTGCTTCATCGCATACAACGGACAGAAGTAGGTTTAAAAGTCAGAATAAAACTAACATCAAATTTTGACATTATCACGCTTGATTACTTTCTATCATTTTTCAGTTCGATTTGTGGATTTTACCAACTCATACTTTTACAAAGGTACAACAAAAGCCATGTATGAAAAACCTATCGAATTTCTAAATGAATTCTAAACCATTTTGTCACAGGTTGTCTAACATTTGTGACAGCACAACCTCACCAATACTTCAGCCCACTAGCTTTCCTTTGGCCATTTGCATTGGAGCCTTGGCTAGGAATTTTATGCTCATCCATTGTATTTCTTGCATTATCTTTCATCGCCTCAAGAATAACCTCCAAGATGACAATCGGCTCACTAGCTCATTTACTATTGTGTGCTCTATTGGAACAAGCTTATCGACCTCTGCCAACAACTCGAGGCTTGAGATTGTTGCTAGCATTTTGGCTCTATTTCGTAATGGTTATTACGACCTTGTATAAATCCAAATTAGTAACTTTACTCGCTTTTCCAGTTAGTGGTGAACTACCACAAAAATTCGATGATTTGGTTTACTCTGACTTCAAAATTGGATTTGTAAAACATGGCGAATCTGGTTACAATACTTTGGCCTCCAGTAATGATTCTGTGTATGTCCGTCTTGTTGCTGAAATGGAAGTTTTTACTGATGATGGGCTGATATGCTTGAATAAAGCAGTCAATCATAAATACGGTTGTATTGCCTATGACTTTGCTTTGTTACATTTGGTACAGAGAAATTTGAGTGATGCAGAACGGAGAAAACTAGTTTTCGCTCCTGCAAAAACTTACAACATTTATACTGGAATTGCGACAGAGGGAAAGTCAATATTTAGGTTGAACTTTAGCAAGTGGTTGAGTTACATAATGCCTTTTCATTTACCGGATGTGTGGGAGAAGATGGACATGTACAAAAATGTTCGGCTGCCAAAGAAGAGGTGGTGGGCTAGTACAAATCAAACGGATAAAAGGAGGCGTTTCAAAAAGGATGATCTCAATCAAGGAAAACATGTAAACCTAACGATGAAACATACTGTGGGAATTTTCTATGTACTTTTCATCTGCCTACTGTTTGCGCTGCTGCTATGTATTACTGAAAAAGTTTTATATAAGGTTCAAGGTCAAAGTTTTTGAAGTGAAACTTTCAATAAATTATTGCGTATGTGAAATATTAAATATTTATGAAGATAATCCAGTTTTATTATTCAAAATCCAATTAAGTGTTACTTTTAATATCGTCCAGCTGCGTTGTGTAATGATCATGAAGTTATTAATATTTGTTGGCTAATTGTAAGAACTAAAATCCCATTATCCCTGTCCACCTACTTCTCCCCATGGAAGTACTGTGTGTTTGGGATGGTCATCCAGGTAACCTTTGTCGGCGTGAATGAAAGATTCTCTTGTTCGTAGCCAATTGAGGGCTCTTCCAACTGCTCGTTCATCAACCACGTTTCCTGGAATTTCGCCCTCAGTTACGGTGACTTTTATGGGGTCCGATGTCTCTTTTTGTTTTGTTGCCTTGTCGGAAGCGATGGCCGTAGAGTAGGTGAGAGGGACTACAATTGCAAGTAGGAATTTTTAAAAGGAGTGAGAATTTGCCTTGACTTTTGTTAAATAAGAATAATCAATTTTAAACATTATGTTACCTGGTGTGTTTGTGGATTTGTAGTTTATCACTGCTCCAAAACATATTGGAAGGGAAACTGCCAATACAAACAGGAGCCTTATATCCTGCCCCATTTTTATGCTTTTAACTAAAATTTAATGAATTCGATAATTGCTGCGCTAAGCTAAATCAACATGTATTTTAAAGTGTGACTGTGTTCTACTTCGTAGTTTAATCGCTAAGATCATACTCAAGGTGGAGGTCAGAAGGCGTTGCCTAATTCGGCAGCAAATTTGATTATTTGTGGGTTGTGTAAATCATTAATGGCATGATAGATGAATGCCTTATTGAGTAAGATTTGATGAATATTTTGCAATAACCAACATGAGATATTTTCAAGAACGCAAAAACTGAAGTAAATATAAAAGCATGAAGAGAGAAACGCAAGTTTACTAACGAGAGTTTACAAAAATGCACAAATGAATGGGATGCAAATCAGTCTTTTTAAAACTATTTGTCGTAGATTTACCTTTATTACTTACAGCATACAGCTATTATACATGAATAAACCCGACAAATCGAGACGTAAAGATGTACCTTTAGACAATAAAATTACGTAATTGGTGACTTGGGATACTTGGGAATCATAAATGAAATCTTCTATAAAGTAGCTTTCATTTGATACATCACAACCCAAGTATGTCATTTGTGTGTGACCTTTGACCTTGTTCGACTTCTCGACTGCATATTTATAATCAGCACTGCAGTAGCTTTTGATTGATATATCACAAGCCATGTTGGTCATTTGAAACACTTAATCGTGACTTTCGAACCTGTTCAAAAGTTCTAATTTAAATTTGAAGTGCATATTTGTAATCAGCACTGCAGTAGCTTTCGAATGATGTATCGCAAGCTATATGTGACGCTTATCATTTTGGTTTAGCTTATCAGCTGACCTTGTTCCCGTGACCCCAGATAACCCATCTTCGAACATAGCCTCCGCTTTTACCTTAGCTATCGAATGGTGAAATCAGAATTTCAAAAAGTCAAGCGGTTTGAAAGTTATCGTGTAAACAGACAGACGACGACAGACGACGACAGACGCGATACCAGGTCTTCTTAATATGTACCTAAAGGTACATAATAACACACACATATATATATATTTAAAAGTCTTGGGACTTTTAATAAATGCCCCAAACATAGTGACTGAATATGCAGCTGCATTAAAAGCTAAACTCAAACGTGTTTTTAAGGACAAATAGTGTGTTACCGTTATCCGTTACATGGAGTTTCCTGGAAAATAGTTTTGTTCAATACATGGTATCGCAATGCTCATTGTTTGTGTGTAGATTGATTAGTTTTGCTTGACTTATTTGTCAAAATTAACGTTATATTGAATGTAAAAAATTGAGGCTAAAATCTCCGCATTTTCAATTTATTCGTTTCAAATCTCGTTTCGTAATGAGTTTTTATAGTTTTGTATTGCTGACGAAAACTCTATTGCGCGAAGAAGTGTGGCATGATTAACGAATTGTGGCAGGACGTTGATGCTTATGTGTATATCAGACCTGTATTTATGAACAAATTTATTCACGACTTCGTAAAAACAAACAAAAACGCAACCACAGTAAACTATCCCCACCAGCAGAGTAACAGCAAACGCATTGGGTGCTGTTATATAATCTGGCTGGACTTTCCTAATGTGGTGATTTCTCCTCAATAATTTCTTTCTCAGGGAATAACTCCAGGTTGCCCACTCATCCCACTTGGCATACAACCCAGAATCTTGAAGTCGCTGAATTGTTCTCATCATCCAATATCGATT